>OMKN01067131.1:0-10023 GCA_900302345.1 Melanonus zugmayeri
ACTATTGCCGTTCCCCTTAACAGACTGTGTGTGACTGCCCCCTAGCGGTACCTTGGAGGTGGTGTCCTTGAGGTTGATGACGCCGGACTCGATCATCTCGTGGTACAAGTCGTTTCCCTCGCGGGTGCGCTCTCCCACGCCGGCGAACACGGAGTAACCACCGTGGGCTTTGGCCACGTTGTTGATCAGCTCCATGATCAACACGGTCTTGCCCACACCGGCACCGCCAAACAGACCTGTCGTGAGGAAAAACACCGGAAAATGAAGATTGTGTTTCCTGAGACTTCCATTGACCGTTTTGGATGGGTGTCATTAAGGAGGGAGTACATCTTCGCTCAAGGGTGCAAACAGGTTAGATTGCGGACATTTGGGGGATCGAACACAGAACACCTTTTTCGGCTGAGAGCGGACCACCCTAGACACCACACGACTACGCCATGGAGTCATTCCGGCCCCCTTTCACCGTCCTTCAGTTCACTTCACCGTCCACAACAAAAAGGCCGTAAAACAAGTGAGGGAGCGCGTACCGATCTTTCCTCCCTTGGCGTAGGGGGCGAGCAGGTCCACCACCTTGATGCCTGTCACCAGGATCTCCTGCTCCACACTCATGTCTACGAACTCGGGGGCCTCGGCGTGGATGGGGGCCGTCCTGGAGAAGACATTAAAAACAGAATTTATTAGGGAACTTACCAAGCAAGGCAACTGTAAATTCTTTTACCATCTTATGCATTTCATATGAAGCACTATGAATGGCCCACTCTACACAAAGACCCTACAACTCCATGGAAATGAGGTTCGGTACAGATCACTGCCAGGGTTAGGGGTTAGATTCCCACTGGCGGCCACCCACGCCAAGAATACATTTACTTAAGTATGCATTTATCCAAGACACTTTGGATTAAAGGCTCCACACCTTAATATATACACATTGTAATTGTGACCATGATAGGTCATCAGAGATTAAGGAAACATGGCAAGTCAAAATACTGGCTTCTCCGGAACGTCTGTTTTTGTTTTGGTCTGTGTGTTTAGTATTCTCCGAGTACCCCGGGGTTGCCAGATATGAAACGCATTAGCACACAAACAGCGTGCTGCAGCCATGGAAGCAAGCAAACAAACTGGATCAACTGAGATTGTAATGGATTCTACCCGACCTAAAAAGCTTTGTCCCCTTTCGAAAAAGCTCCATGACCACAGCCGCGCTTAAACACTTGGAGTCTTAATCTTGCACTCGTCTCATAATATTGCGCTTGGCTCGTCTTGTGCTCGTGTTTGTTCAGTGTCCTCAACCTGGCAACACGTGTGAGCTTCGAATCTGGGGACGAGAGGGCGGGTGGAGACAATTCTCTCCAATATTGTGAATTTGGACTGCAGTACCAATTGCTCATTGGTACATATAACACCTTTAGGTCAATTGCTTCATCGGAAGATTTTTCCACTGGCAGGTAAAAAGGCAAAATTCTAGAAGTAAATGTTAGACCCTGTCCCGAAACGTTACCTATAAACAACTTTTTTTTCAACTTGGACGGCGACAGATCCTGAGACTCACTGCTTGGTGGTGATGGGACCCCTCTCGTCGATGGGCTCTCCGATGACATTCATGATCCTGCCCAGGGTCTCGGGGCCCACGGGGATCCTGATGGGGGCGCCGGTGTCCAGAACCTTCTGTCCGCGCACCAGACCCTCAGTACCGTCCATGGCGATGGTACGCACCGTGCTCTCACCTGAAGAATTCACCATGCAGCGTTAACGTAGACATCCAGGGTCCATTTGGCAGGTAAAGACAATTCAGGGTTACACATTACAAAAACAATTGCTTGGCTGTTGAGATTTGGCTTTACCGAGATGCTGGGCGACCTCCAGGACTAGCCTGGACTCGCGACCGGCTACCTCCAGGGCATTGAGGATGGGAGGGAGGCCTTCGTCGAATTGAACGTCCACCACGGCACCGATGACTGCCACGATGCGGCCGTGGGGGAGGCCGGCGGCGGCGGCAGCAGGTGCGACATAGTCTCTGCCTGTTGGGAGGAAAAATAAATGACCGGAGATGAACCCAAATGTGAATTAAGAGACTATTTCAGAGCAACAACGTGACGTGGTGTTGGATGTAGTCTCTGACAGGAGGAAAATAAAAAATGGATGGAAAGGTAACCAACATACATTTTGAATTAGACCATTTCAGAGCATCAATGCAACATTATGTTTGATGCATGTCATGTAGTTTTAGTCTGTCATCCATTTTACTTTCATTCATATTACAGTACTGTACTTTCTGCTTTGTAATCCTATTTTCCAGTCTTGGATTAAGAAAAAAAATAAAGCACAATACACCAATCCTGGTCCAGTGTGACATAAAAAAACAACACAGCGACCAAGACCAGTGTATGTTGGGCCCAATGTCATGGGGGTGGTGGTGTCTTCGGCCATGTTTGCCAGTACGAGCGAAGGTTATCTTCCATTTGCAATGCACATGCTGCAATAATGGATCAACTTCAGCCACTACTGAAGTGGACTCGATGGGTGCCACCGTTAGCTCCATGACCTCCACCCATAACTACTCGCCCATGAATGAGCAGCGCACGTCCTGCTCAAAGTCAACGCATTGACAGCGATGTCAAGGAGGCTTTTACACAACGCTGCAAAGCATACACGATTTTCGATAATAACAACAGTAACAACAACTCGGAGCCATGCGTTGCTGTAATAAAGTAAGACATGGCAACAGTAACAGACATGCTAACGGGTTAGCTTAGCCTGTGTGCAGCACTGCACCGCCGCATGTCATACAAGACACATAAAGGTCATTGCCGATCACGCCGTGCCGCTAACGCCCAGCCGTCAGACATTTCGCGTTACACATCTATTAAGACGACATAACCCGCGTGGTCCACCTCCCACACGGAGAAACAACCGACGTACGCCGTATTATTGTGTAGTTTATCCCCGCGGCCTGCTAACGACAACACCGGGTTGCAGCTAGCGCTAAGCTAGCATAGCCTAGCGCTACACCCGACCTCTTCGCTCTTGTGTCGTTTTAAACTTTTATTTTATTCCAACGTGCAAAAACAGCAGGGGGGGCTTACGTGAGAGGACGGCCGGGGATCCGACGAGAGATTTGAGGGGCTGGAGCCCAGGCTTGAGCGCCTGCAGAGCCCCGGTACAACAGCGTCCCACGGCACCCAACATGGTCAAGACGTGTGAAGGTGGTTGGAAAGAGACGGGGACGGGGAGCGTTTTATATGAATCGAGGCAGGAGCCGCGGTGCGCACGCGCGGAACGCGTCGGCGGACGTGCGCACGTCGGCGGACATGCGCACGTCGGTGGGAAGTGTAGAGCGGTGATACTTTTTTCCTGTCCTGTTCCTGTTTCTGTGCTCCACTTTGGATCAGGGCTGTCAACAGCCAACAACGTCGGCATGAATTGTAACAATATGTCTGTCTGTCTGTCTGATGAAAGTCTGTCTGTCTGCTTGATGACTGTCTGTCTGTCTGATGACTGTATGTCTGTGTCTGTCTGATGACTCTGTCTGTCTGGTGTGATTCCCATGTATCCCCACCAGAGGGCACTGCAGCACCGCGCTACTAAAATAGGCGTCATTTGAACGATGCGTCCAGGGGCCACTTTTACACCGCTGACAGTGAGAGACACGCGTCCACCTGATGCGCTGCGTTTAGAGACGCATCCTAGTGCAGGGGCGGACTAAACGATTTTGCGCCTTTTGTAAAGGATGAGAGGGGCCTCAGAGAGCCTCCACTATTTATTTTTATACACATTTCAGTCTCTCCACCGATTTTATTCCGCCAATTTTAGTTTAGTTATGACACTAATTACTTAATTAGTAATGAGTTATTCCTCAATGTCTGCAGTCTACCTGTAAGCATGCCCTAACCACTGATCTGCTCCATAATTACCAGTATTTTAATTCACTGTAAGTCGCTTCGGATAAAAGTGTTGGTGATGAATGACAAAATAGTGAATAGATGGTGAGAGGTGGGTTTTTTAATTCAGATGTCAAAATCATGACATATCAGAAGGGTTACGTCACCTTTTCAAAAAAGCACTTCAGCGTAGGCTATTGACTGAACACGCTCGGACTTCACTGTCTGCTTGCATGATGTATTTCTGGATAAACACAGACTTCTTTAGTACTCTATCAGCCTGTGAAGACATATCACACATGTCGGAACAAATCTTCAGTAATGGAAAATCATAGCTCAACGGCATCTGTGCTGGAAACTTCCATCCAGGTGGAAGGTGAAAGGTCAATCATACCGCTGCAAGTGTTTTACACGTGTTTTTCAATCAAAAACATTCTGGGGTATACATTTTTATGTTTAAGTGATTTTTATATAATTTTGATGTCATTAAGGAGCAGGTAGGGGGTTATGGCATCTTGCTCAAGAAGGATGCCTACAGGTTAGACTGCAGACCTGAGGGATCAAGCCATAACCTTTCGGCTGGGAGTCAAACACCCTAACTAGACAATCCTGCCACTCAATCAAAAAACCTTTATTTTACCAGAAATAAAAACCCATTGAGACCGAGGTCTCTTTTTCAAGGGTGATCTGGCCAAGAAGGCAAGCACGAAATCCATCAATACATAAACATAACAAAATACAATACACATACACGTTGACAGTAGACAATCAAAATTGAAAATGAAAAGTACAAATTTAGCTTAAAATACAAGCACAATAAAACAGTAAGAATCAACCTGAGCATACTGAGGGGACAAAGGCCAGAGGTAAAGTAGAGAAAATGCTACACATCAAAGCAGGAGCAGCAGGTGGCAAGGATTTCAGTTATTTTTCGTTTGAAACAATACAAAGAGATCGGAGAGGCCAATTTAAGACATTTCTGGAGGTCATTCCAGGACCAAGGGCCGAAATAAAATAGGCTTCTTTTACTTGCCTCAGTCCGAACGGGCGGTACTTTGAAACGCATCCAGGTGCTAGATCTGATTAAATCAAGCTTAGACCAGATGTACCATGGAAGTTTGCCAAGAACAGCCTTATATATGAAAACATGCCAGTGCTGCAACCTGCGGGTAGCCAATGAAGTCCATCTAGTTAGTGAATAAAGTGTACAGTGATGCGTCCTATATGCTGAGTTTAAAATAAATCTCAGAGCGGCATGGTAAAGTGGATCGAGTTTGGCTAAAGCAGTAGGACAAGCAAATCTATATAACTATGCAAATCTATATCTAACTATGTCACCATAATCTAATTGTGACAAAAAAAGGGCCATAACCACCTGTTTACGGGAGGCGGGGGAAAAGCATGATTTAACCCTGTAGAAAAAAGCAACTGAATTTAAGTTTTTTGATTAAAACATCAATATAAAATCTAGGTTACTATCCAACCAGATGCCAAGGTATTTGTAAGTGTCAGTAACCTTAATAGAACAACCATCAAGGGTTTTCTCTCTTGAAAAAAAACATCCATCCATAAATAGTGATTAAATACCACTTTAGGAAGTAGGCCTACTATTTAAGAAGACTATATTGTAACTCATAACAAGCGGCATAGGCCTGCCAATTCTTGCATAGGCCTACATTTCTGAAAAATACTGTGTCATGATTTGAATGATCACTTTTATTCTACCCCACTGCAAATTGTCAGGTTTTTTAAGAACTCAACCCCTATAGCGTGTCAGCAAGCGAACTCTGGTCTTTCTCGGGTGATTTTCCATGTAAGTTGGATGAGGGAACATTTTCCCTAATTGTTTCCATTATCAAGTAGGAGCGTCTTCAAAGTAAAAGTCTGAAGGTCCATTATTGGCAGCTAACTTCCATCCAAAACTTCCATTCCATCCAAAAATATAGGACAGCTGTAGGAAAGTTCACCTGAGTGCACCGTTCATCTTTCATTCCTAAATGACAACTTGGTGCTGATGTGATTGTGTCTCCAAGTACCGCAAAGTCCTGTTGGTTTAATGATTCATTCTGTTTTCACCAAGCTCTGCAGTGTTATTATTAGCCTTCAGAAACATGTTGGGACAAAGAAATACAAATAAAGTTGTGTTGCTACAGGAATAGCCTCTAGGTATGCGAGTGCCAAAATAGGAAAATGAGATGCATGCGACGTCATCATACATTTGGGAATCTTTGAGGTCGTTGTTACCAGAGCCTGTATTTATATAACTTGTATTGTCTTGTTAAACGGTGTCATAGAATCACTTACTAGTGTGTGTGTGTGTACATATGTGTGTGTGTGTGTGTGTGTGTACATACCGTATGTGTGATGTGTGTGTCTGTCTGTGTTCATTTTCTCTTGACATCTTCCCTCTTTAGAAACCCCAGTGGAAAACGAGGAGTGTCATTTTTTTTCATCATGTCAGGGAGCAAATTCAATGCTTAATTGTCGCTATTTTGCGTGGCCTGGAATATAAAAACCCTCTTAAATAAGTACTGGCCCACAAACACAGTGCCTGTGGAAAACGTACCTCATTACGTATTCATAGGTACGTGCCCTTGCGTACCCCTGGGAGCATCGCCGGTTTGGCAACTGCTGGTGAAGGAGAGCATTGAGAAGGCCTTAAAAGAAACGGAAACTATTTATACCTATTCTAATTTTTTTTGTCACATATGGGTCTAGGGCGATTTATCCTCCTATTACGCCCTTGGGCGATTAGAATTTCAATTTAAATAAATGCATCATTTAGGCTACATGAGTTGTGTTTCTAAGCGTAGGCCTACTTCAAACTGAACACTCGATGGCTTCAGAGAGTACTCCGGCATTGCTTTACATTGTCCAGGATTAATCCTCCTGTGTGTGCTTTAAACAACAGTTTTGGCGCTGTCAACAAAAGGAAGACATTTAAAGATGTCTATCATTCAAGATAAGCATTCTTGAGGAACGGCTCACGTCAACAGATGCGGTAGGATTTCGAGGTTTTACAGATGGAGAGACGTGTGATGAATGACGTTTGACCTGTAGATGCAGCCTTTTTTAGCATTTCTGTTCATAATTCTAGATATATTATTCTATTATGAGTTATTCCGTGCCCTTAAACGACAGCCAACAGTTTTCACCCACAGTCGAGGTTAAAATTGTTTTCGGAGAAGCGCACGGGTCAACTGCACGACCTGCATGAAAACAATGTTTGAAATGCATCAGGTCAACGTTAGCCTGATGCATGTGAGCACAACTCCATTTACATTCATTTAATGAGGTTTTAAAAAACGACCACAGAACACAGACCATAAAACTCTCTATTGTTACAAAACACCATGTTATTAATATATTGAGCTGTTGGCTCAGTGACATCTCCTCTTAATACCTTGGACCTTGATACCTTGTAACTTGACTTGACTGCCAAAAAACTGTGGAGGCTTGCAGTAAAAACATGGCAACGCAACAAAGAAATCAATACCGTGTGTGCATAGTTGAAGTTTCCTAGCTCTTTTTGTTTTTCTTTTGTTATAAATTACTATACGGTCTGCAGCTGCCGTTGTCACAATCCCACGCCATTACCAGAAAATAATCAAAAGAATAAACTACAAAAAAAAGTTTTGTGCATGTACCTGCCAGGTTACCCTTTAACCTTTGGAACACATATAAGACAGACAAGAACAAAGCGGCGTCAGCTAAGCAGCATCTCCATGCGTGCAGAATTTTAAGTAGTCATCCGTAACCTTTATATATGGCTATAGGATATCCCCGACCCCACCCGTGCCTCCTCCCACCACACACCCTGCTGCTCCGCCTCCACCCTCCACCCCCTGAAACAGCACCGGCTCCCGTTCTTCATTCACCACAACCTCAGGAGGTCCTGAATGGAAGGCTCCCCAGATCATCTCTCCATAAGTCATGAAGTTAAAGAGTAAGACCATGAGGGCATGAGAGCATCCAGGACCACACCATCGCTGTAGCTGTGAAGTTCTCTCTGGAGAGCCAGCTGCAGAACTTTTCCTTTATTTTCCTTAATTTATTTGTATTTATTCACGTTTTCTAACTGGAGACTCTTGCAGAACAACGCTGGAAGTTTTTTGGGGGGTGAACACGTAGAAAAAACCTGACTCGGCAACGCTGTCGGGTGAGTTATGTGGCGTTTGATAAACGAGACGGTTCCACCGGGCGTGCTTGTTGAAGCTTGCAGCGGGAACTTCTGTGTGAGCCTGTCAGATGTTCCTGCTGTCCATCACCTTTCTCCTCATTCTCCTTCTCTCTCGCTTTCTCAGTGGCGGCGTAGGTCATGTTCCCTCTACTGAAGTGGTCCCTTCTTATCTGGGGACTGCACATGCTCAGCGCACAGGAATACAATGAAGACAACGAGGAGATACTGGTGTCCAGCCAAGGGAAGGTCAAACTGCCCGTGGCCAACACTATTCCTCAAAATGGACGATGTAAGTCTTAAAATGATTAAACCTTGTTGTTTAGTCAAGTGTGTGTGTGTGTGTGTGTGTGTGGGGTGAACTCAGATAACACCATTTTGGAGACTAGCATCTATTTTGGGTTTTCTGACCAATAATTAATGTAATGCTGTACTCTGTGTTCTGGTGTAGTGGAAGCTGCATAAGGTGGTTTTTTGTGGAAAATTCTGCCAAAAAAAGTTTTATTTCGAGTGTGACGACTCTTCATCCGATGGTCTCCAGTGGATACCTTGGATTTGGGTTCATCATGGCTGCAGGGTTTTTTCCAGAACCATCTATCTCTTGACATAACCATTAAATCCTTGGTGACCCCCACATGTAGTAATCCCAGGGAGATCCTGTGTCCTTGGGCACATTCTGTTGATGGAAAATGTGATTTATCCTCTGCCCAATGTACGAACTTTTCAGTCACTTTTTAAAAGTGGAAAGTTTGGTTTGATTCATGGACGTGTGTGGAGACGCTCCCTTAATTAAAATGGTGTCAAAACCTAGCACTTGATAAATACATCAACCAAAAAAAAATCATCGAAATTCTTTACTTTTCTTGGGAGGTTCGAAGTTCAAACAGTTCAGACATTCACTCTTCATCTATTGCTGGAAATGAAATAGGCACTGGTCATTTCCTGGTTTTAAAATGCCCCGTGGTAGTTACCAAGCGATGGAAAAGACAAAACAAATCACATTCGCGTTTTGGTCTTTGTAGTCTTGATGCCGGACCACATGTGCAGAGGCAGAACATGTGAAGTTTGCAGATGATATATCGGCCCTGCCTCTTTGTTCGGGGGAGCTGGTCATGAACTGAATTAAATGTTGCTCCAAGGACTCCAAACTCAGGTGCAGGTCCTGGTCCTGGTCCTGGTCCAGTCCAGGTCCAGGCCCTGGTCCAGGTCCAGGTCCTTGTCCAGGTCTCGGGGTGAAGGAATCAAACCTGAAGGAATTTGCTTCTTCCATTTGGCAATGATATGCATACAATATGCGTGCAAATTGTGTGTGTGTCTGTGTGCGTGTGTGTAATTCAATGACCTCACATCATGACCTCAAGATGATCCAGGAAGGCGTTCAACACTAACAGATGGCCTTTACATCAGCTCCATCCTTTTTCTGTGTTCTTATCCATTGTTAACTCATCTTCCTTTTGTTCCTCTTGTTCCTCCTCCTCATCCTCCTTTTACTTCTCATCCTCATCTTCATCATGCTCTCCCTCCCTGTCCTCTTGCTTTGTCTCCTCTTCCTCCTCCTCTTCATGTCCTCTTCCTCATCTCCTCCTCTTTTTCCTCTTCCTCACTCTCCTCCCCCTCACCCACTCTTCTTTGCCATCTTCCTCTTCCTCATCTTCTTCACCCTCTTCCTCTTCCTCATCTTCTTCCCCCTCTTCCTCCTCCTCCTCCACCTTCTCCTCCTCTTCTTCCTCCACCTCCTCCTCATCCCCCTCTGCTTCCTCTTCCTCCACCATCTCCTCCTCCTCCACCTCCTCCTCCTCCCCCTCCTCCTCCTCCTCCTCTTCCCCCTCCCCCTCCTCCCCCCCCTCCCCCCCCTCCTCCTCCCCCCCCTCCTCCCCCTCCTCCCCCGCCTCCTCCTCCTCCTCCTCCTCCTCCTCTTCCTCTCCCTGACGTCGCGTTAGCATCATGGGGCTAAACGGCTCCGGGAGC
>OMKN01067143.1:0-11482 GCA_900302345.1 Melanonus zugmayeri
AGTTGAAACTACAGATCTCAGTTTATTAATATTTCTCAGGTGGAAAAAGCAGGCACTGGTCAGCTGCTTAACATGGGTGTCGAACGACGAGGATTGATCGAATATCACCCCTAAATTACGCAGTTTGGAGTTTGCGGCAGAGGAAAGAGGCCCAATACTGATCAAGGAGGCAACATTTTCTGGAGCAACAACCAGAACCTTGCGTTGAGACAGTCTGGGAGCATAGATAACCTAGAAGCCTCACTAGGTTTGAATGAAAAGTGAAGTTGGATATTATCTGCATATAAATGATATGGAAAATTACATTCATTTATGATCTGTCCCAAAGGAAGCAAGTATAGAGAGAATATCAGCGGCCCCAGGGCCGAGCCCTGCGGCACACCGCAAGACAGTGGAGAGGAATCAGACACAAAGTCTCCAATAGAAATGGAAAAACCATCAGTGAGATAGGATGAGAACCTAATGCTAAGCCTGATATGCCGGCCCAATCCTGTAACCTCTTAATCAGGATATGATGGTCTACTGTGTTGAACGCAGAACTGAGGTCAAGAAGTACTAACACAGAACAATCACCAGCATCAGAGGACATTAGAATATCATTGGAAACCCTCAGAAGAGGGTTTTTCAGTAGAGTGCCGTTTCTGAAAACCTGAAACTTGTCATGAATATTGTGTCTTTCCAACACAGCAGTGAGTTGATTAGCCACAACCTTCTCTAAAATGTTTGAAAAGAATGGGAGTTAGATATAGGCCTATAGTTATTAGGCAAAGCAGGATCCAAGTTAGTTTTCTTTAAAATGGGCTGGACATAGCATGCTTAAAGTAGGAAGGTACACATCCAGTAGAAAGAGAGGAGTTGACAATAGCTAACACAGCTGGGCCGATAGTTGGCAAAACTTTTAAAAATAGGGAAGATGGGCTAGAAGAAAGCTTCATTTTCCTAATCAAATCCATCAAGTGGTGTAGGCTGATGGGTCCAGAAGTCCAGAATGGAAGGAGGTAGAGGGGAGCTAGAGTTGGGCGGGCAGGTCCCAGGACAAATACTAGACCTAATAGTCACTACCTTCTCAATGAAGAAAATAAGGAACTTGCTACAGTCATTCACAGAATAGCATGGTAGTGGAGGTAATGGAGGCAGAGATGGGGACTCGAGTTGATTGACTTGGACTCGAGTCAACTCGAGTTACAATTATTGTGACTTTAGACTTCAAATTGTGACTTGGTCCCCTCTGTGCGGAGGTGAAACAATGTTATTGATGGTGTCGAATACAATTTTAGGATTTCTTTTAGAAGATTAAATTAAATTAGCAAAGTAAGCAGTCCGGGCTTCCTTTACTATTAAAAGAAAATCGGAGGTCTTTGAGGTAAAGGCGATGTACTTCTAGCCCAGAGGCTTTCCATAGTCGTGTGTTGCAGAAGGCCCTGGTCCTAACCTTTAAGAGTGCAACTTCATTGAGCAATGTGGAGCAGTGCTCATTAAAAGACTGCATTAGATACTACATCATCAAGTTTTGTATTGCGTAGTATTATAGGAAAAGTGCTCTGAGTAATGATGTGGGAGCGCGATGTTCTTTTAGGACACAAAGGGTCAGCAATTACTGAGAGATCATACATGTATAATCACTGATCAATAGGTCCTCACAACGGATATGATCGATATCTAGTCCCAGTGAAAACACAAGGTCCAAGGTATGACCACCAGTGTGGGTGGCGCCGGAGACATGTTGCTTGAGTATAGAGCATAGTATGCATGTTGTGTTTGTTAGCGTAGTTTAGCTTAGCCACCAGACTAAAAACAAGTCCCACGAAGTACAAGCAGGACATGATGAAACAGGAAATGATGTCAGACAGTGTGTGTGTGTGTGTGCGCACACACAATACAAGCATGCACACACAGGCACGCACACTCAAATTCAGTTTCTATTGTGTGAGTGTGTGTGTGTGCACACAAACAAGCATGCACACACAGTCTCTAGTGTGCATGCATGTGAATGCCATACTCTGCGTGCATGGCGATGCGTCTCAGACACAAGAACGCAGTTATTGTATTTAGTGGTAGGCCTATATATATTGCCTATACAGTACATTTTGAGAGACATATGCCTATTCCTTTGAGAGGCATTTAATATATTTGGTAGGCTTAGTATATTGTATATAATATATACAATATACCCCCGGCCTGCCCTCCCTCTCAGTGCCACGATGAGCTCTCCCAGAAAGAGTTGGGCTTTTCATACGACTGGAGGGATGCTGGAACGGCTAACTGTTTGCGAAGGAGCACGTTCATTTTTAATATTGGAAAGTCTGAAAAGGTATTCAGACGTCCTCTCTCGCTATATTTATATTCTGAAGGGGGGGGGGTTATGCTATGATTTTATATTACTCATATACACATACACATCTCTGCATAAACACAAGGGGAGGGGAGGGTTTGGCAAGGATCTGAAGGCGTTTATGATTTGTTAAAATGTCGTTGTTCATTACATTGAGTCTTTATGAATGGACAGACACCAGGCCCGCCTGTGTAAATCCGCATATACCCAAATTAACACACAACCATAACAGACATCAATGAATTGCCATAAACAAGTAAACCATTGTGACAAACTGTCCTCACTTGGTACCACCCGCATGATCAGGGTTCAGGCGGACCCGTGAAGACCTCTAATGTTCAGTGATAAATTATTAAGCCTCACCAATATCGACAGAGTTACCACTAGCACTAATGGGCCTGCTTAAAACATTTAATATAGCTAATGACCACTCTGAGAGTCAGACAGGCCCTGGGACCGCTAGTACATTAGAGATGAGAGTGGAACAGGAAGAGAGAGCAAGGTTAGCACAGAGCAAGAGAGAGAGTGAGAGAGAGAAGAGAGAGAAAGAGGTTATGAGGGAAGAGAGGGGTTAGGACAAAGAGAGAGACAGAGTGAGAGGAGAAAGAGAGTTTAGAACAGGCATAATCTCAGATCCAGCAGTCCTACTATGTTATAGCAGAACTTCTGGGAGGAAATGGCACAAACCTGGAAAACCCGGAAACCAAAAACTGCAAGGGGAGGAATTGTTTCCTGTTTTGTGTTTTTGTGTTTTAATTTGCGTGAGTGAATGCAACTTGCAGAAGGGGATATATTTCTACAGTGGCCAGTAGAGTTGGGCCAGTTTGGGCCTGTCATACGGTCTGCAATCGTACACCGTTTCATTTTATACACACGACTGTACCGGCATTTGTTATTATGAGATGGTCTGGCGAAATAATAAATTAAATCAGCTACCTGCGCCGGCGCTAAATGGATTAACTTGTATTGCATTACTATGCAACGTGATAAATATAATATGTGTGTTCATAAACTGAGCTACTAGTTGCATCTGTGCACTACATGCTGTGTTACTTTAGAGTTTGAAAACGCAGGTTGGGACGAAGGGATCACATTTCAATTAAAGCTCATCGGAAGAGGGGGATGCCATGTTGGTTTTTTTCCAGGGTTGGTTTTGTCCTTGAAGTGATGAGAAATGGCACAGCATTTGGTGTCAAAAAAGAGGTTGTGAAAATAGATGCGGGTTGGGTGGTTGGAGTTGAAATTATAAAAAAATGCAGGTGGGTGCGGGAAAAAAAAAGACAGACCCGCGCATCACTAGTGCCGCTACAGTAGCTCCTCACGTCTGCGGCTCCACGTGACTCAAGCAGCAGAATCACCTGCGCCCCCTTATGGTGAGAAGTCGGTATTACTGGTGTAAGCCGGTATTTGGCCACATATCAAACAGGTTTTAAAATTCTTACACCGTTTGCCAATTACGCGTTTACAGATCCCCGCCTCCAGCAACATGATTGGTGGAAACAAATATGAAGCGAAACCCAGATTTGAGCTTGTCTGCTATCAGACTTTAGATCAGGGGTCGGCAACCCGCGGCTCCGGAGCCGCATGCGGCTCTTTCATCCCTCTGATGCGGCTCCCTGTGGTTTTTCAAAATAATTATAGTATTTAATTGAAATGTATTTTATTTTAGTTCGTTCGTTTTTCAAATGTAATTCTAAATGTGAAGATTATGGTGATCTTGTAACATCTAAATAAAACGTGTTTCGAACGGAATTTCACGGTTCACGGGCAATCGCGCAGTGGAGTAATGCGGCTCTCAATGAAATATATTTAGAAATATTTGGCTTTTATGGCTCTCCCAGTCAAAAAGGTTGCCTACCCCTGCTTTAGATATTAATCCTGAAGTCTGATTTGTGAGACTAGAACAGGCATGATCATAAGAAATCATAGAATTCATCATAATCATAATCAATCATAGACTTTAAAGCAAAGTTGCTAAACCTTTGAGTCACTCACTGATGTTTCCAGTTTTGCATTTGGCAAAAGTAAAAGTTGTAAAGTTTGTAAAGTTTTTTTTTTATACATGTGCTCATTCAACATTAATATGAATGAGCACAGGGTATATTTACATATTCTAGATCCTTCCTGTTTTAACAGCAGACAATTATGTCTACTCATTATGGTGCTCTTACAATAATCCATTATCTCAATATGCAAAGGTTGTAATAATGTAGTAGGCCCCTACATGTGTTCCACGACAATGTTCTCATGGAGCCGATTGAAAAGGCCCATTACACACGTTAGCATCTTTTCTAAGCTGTGTTATTTCAATGGTGTCATTTCCTTTGTGGAACCTGAATAGCATCCAAGAATGAGGTGATCATGTTTTTATTTTCTTTCAGAATCTTAGCGGATACATAAAGCTTTTATCTAATTAAATACAGCCTTTGGACAATGTGTTAGGACAAGCTAATGGTTAACGCTAATGGCTATTAGGGCCTGTGTCCACATGACGTCTTTTTCTTGCAGAAATGCACTGGCATGGCGCTGGGAAGCACTGGGATGAAGCGCCCCCCTATGATTGGTTGCCTGAAAAGGAGCGACAGAACATCAGCGCCTTTCTGAAAAGTTCTGATATTTTCAACTAGAAGCGCTCGGAGCGGCTTTTTTTCTAGGCAGCCGCATGCTACCATATGCGCTCTCTCCTCATTGGTTCAGCCACTGAACATTGGCAAAAATGTAGTCTCAACAACAATATGCAATGGCGAAGGCTTTATTATGGACTATTTAATTATATATCTTGCTTCAAAACTTGGCCAAAATACATATCAACATAATATAAAATGTATTTTTTAATGTTCTTTATGTCGGAAAAATGACTACAAAACAATTTTCGATGACATTCTTTTTGTAATCGTATGGTTTGCTTGACGAGTACTCCTTTACTTGAGTACACGTTTGCACCCCTAGTGGCTATTGGTCTGAATTCACTCTAGCCTCGCGGCCCCTGTGATTGTCTGCATGGACAAAGAGCTAACGAGCCAATGCTTAAACGTAGAATAAATGAAACATTAACTCTAACGTTATGAGAGGAACCCGAACGGCGTCCATTAAATATACATTCATCTGCAAAAACCAGGGACATAACAAACCCAGGGTGATATTCCTGCAGCCGCGAGACACACTCTCAGAATCTCCTCCACACACGGCATTACGTTCAGCAGCCATTTATTAAAATACATCTACTTATTAATGTCCGACGCGCTTACAACCAATTCCCCGGTGGAAAAAAAACAAGCGCTTAAAATCCAGTGGCGGTAGCAACTGTTGAGGCTTATATTGTAGAAGCCCATGAAAATGGAATCTGTTCACCTTGTTGTGGTACATGTGCACATACTAATATCCCAATTTACTGAGAAGCGCTGCAGGGGAAAACGTGCAAAAATAATCAGATGTTGTCCAACATGTGTGAAGACCACGACAGCACCTTTGCACAGCTAACAAGAGCGCATCACAGCAAACAAAGATTACTTTTGGTAGAGTCATTATGCGGTAGATTGGAGGTGTACTGTGTGAGGGGGAGGGGGCAATATTAGGTCTGTAGTTGGGGGTTATTATTTTCCACTAGAAAGTGAGGCGAGGACTTTGTTTCTCTCTGTAGATAATGTGGTTTTATATCTCACGCTAGAAAATGCTTCTCTGGGGGGAAGAATACCTGCACACACACACACACACACTCATACAGGCATGCACAAACACACACATGCATGCACAAACACAGGGACACATGTGCATACACATACACCCAGACACACACGTATGCGCAGATGCATATGCACACTCACATGGACATGTACGCACATACGCACAGCATGCAGACAAGACGCACACATAATCACACACACACACAGACAAGGAGACAAACAGGTGCAAGTGCTCTTACTGGGGTGGGGAAATAGAGATGATATAGGGATAATGGGGATGAGGCAACATGTAGGATGAAGAGAGAGAGAGGGAGAGAGGAAAGCGAGGAGGACAAACACACGTCCTTCAAGTGAAAAACAACATCAATCAGAGAAAGAGGCCAGATGCATTAGCTGCTTCGCAATAAAGGCGTAGAGGATTGCCCCCCAGTGTTCCTGGAAAAAACACAGAACACACTTGAAGTCTAACTGAAAAACAAGTGGAAAAACTAAAGGAGAGAGGGAGAGAAAGAGAGAGAGAGAGAGAAACTGATCGAAATAAAAGCATCATAGGTCGATGCTTTTATTTTGAAAATTGTCAAGTTTGTTTGGAATCATAGACTGGACAATTATAAACTGTCAACAGATTGATGATTTAAATCCCTTTCTTACAGTTGGAGCCCTGCTCTGCGCTGTTCAATGCCAAAAAAATTGAACTTTTCGGTTGGGAAGCAAATTAATTATGAATCCCAAAGCTTTTTTGTGGGGTACTAATGGACTATTTTCTTTTTCAATAACCACACTCGCCTTGTGGATTATCAGTTACATGTTGTTTTTTTAACTTTTAGCAAAACTAATGGAAACTGCTGAATTTCAATTTACTCAAAGTTTGTGCGGAATAGGCAGAAAAAACACAACTTTCCCTGTCGCTTCCGTTCCTACTCTGTTTTTCTTTTCTTTTTCTCTTCATCGCACACTCACTTCATCTCTACAGTTTCTCGTTGTGTCTTTCATCCTAGTTTGTTTTATTTTACGTTCCGGAAGGTGCAGTCAGCTGTCATTTCACAGCAGAGAACAACTCAGGGAAGGGGGGGGGTAGTATGAAAGTATGGTGAAAGTAAGAGTGGGGAGCCATAGAGAGAGAGAGAGAGAGAGAGAGAGAGATACATTTGGTTTGGGATGATACACCCCCCCCCGCCCCCCTGACCAGCATTATCAACATCACCACCAACAGAAACTTAAATAAAGCCTTACTCCTTTTTATGATCATTGTGGAGTGTGTGTGGTTGGTGCCTCACTTGGCCCGAGTCAGGCTGATTAGACTCTGGGGCCGGGTGAGGCTGCACACCTGTGGTGCATCCAGTAATCAAGGCCCACAGGTTAAACCAGCCATCACACACACACTCGAGAGGAGCGCTGACATGTCAACAGGATACCACCTGCTCTGCCTACAAACCATTGTTCAACTCTGCAATAAACCGGTTTCCAACATCCACCCGTGTCCTGGTCGAGAGGAGGCCTGCAAAAGCCACTTCAGTGGAATGTAGCAGGGAGATCTGCTACAATCATATTAGGAATGTATTTCATAGGTATTATTTAATACATTCACATGCAGCATTTGAATTACAGAATACTCCAAATGCGTTTAGTGGCCGTGAGGTCAGCCCATTTGGGCATGTGTGTAGGCATTGAAATGACCGGAGCATTCACATAATAAAATAAGTGAATATAAATATAAATATGAAATGTTTTGAATGTTTTGTGACTGATATTGTCCTTCTAATGAATGTGTCGCCCTCCATTTTTCGATTAGTTATTTCATTATGTAATATTTTACGCTGTTTATTGCTTTCCTTTACAAATGCAGGAAGTAGACCCTGGCAGTTTAGTGTCAAACTCGAGGATGCATATCGCTGCACGACTTCTGATGTACCTGCAGACAATAACATTAGGTTGGTCATAGGAATAGTGTAATAGAGGACGAAGGAGATTTTGTTTTTGATCATGGGATTGTTGTGCCCTATCGATTGGAGCCGGAATACACAGAAAAAGAGCTATTACTATATACTTGGACAACTCAATAATAACGTTACTGATAGGGGGTCAAATGGATGGTGACATCCTATGTATCACAGACAGATAGCGTTATCCAGCCCGCTTAGTATCCACCTCGAGCGGTTCGACCAGCGATGGGAAAACGGTGGGTACAGCTTCAGGCTTCAGACGGTCGCCTTGGTAGTTGGTGTCTTCAAAGTGGTCGCTGCATATCCTTAGTCCTCGTTTGCAAACTTCTTCGGCTGTTATGTTGGGGTGTCTGATTACATCCAGCCATGTCTGGCACAAAGTTGCATCACGTGGAAAACTATGAAAATGTGCTTTCAAGGCAAGTTTAACAGGGGCATTATAACAACCGGGTACAATGCACCTCATTATTACACCGATATCACATTGTGCTACGCTTCTTCTCCATTTTGCCGCGAAACGAAATCGAACAAGAACAAAATGGAAATCGTACTACTATGTGGACTTGCCCTAAAAAAAAATCTTTGTTAATGTTAGACATTTCAAATGAAATAACTAATCGAAAAATGAAGGGCTAAATAGTGAATCAAGCAACCTAAAAACTGTCTGGGGTGCACACAAAAGCCTGGGTAGGTGTGAAAATGACCCCAGAAGTGTTGTAAAGTGAAAGAGAGGGAGGCGAGGGGAAAATAGAACAAGGAATGGGACAGGAAGAGAGAGAGAGAGAGAGATATGCCTCATGAGGGAGATGGAAGAGAAGAAGAAGAGAAGAGGGCAAAAGAAGAAGGGACAAGAGTAGAGAAGGAAAATAAACAGAACAGCATATTGTGGTGTAGTACATTTAATCAAAACGCCATGATTCAAGGAAAAGCAGAGAATGAGGAGGATGCAGGAGAAGAATGGGGGGAGTAGGCAGAGGTGTGTTTGTAAGTGTTTGTAAGAACAACAACCAAAAAAGAAGTGTTTTTCCAATCTCGTGACTAGGACGTAATGATGGGTATCCTGTGTAAATGTGTGTTCACAAATTGTACCGGCTACAATTACAATCAGGTCCAATTGTATCGGCTGTGTGCCAGGAGCATGCAGCTGCCAAGTAGTATTTAACAAGACGGGTTGGGTTGACACAAAACGCAAGCCATTCTGGTCACACAAGACTGGCAATCACACCCTCGTCTACGCATTATGATACAGGCAAACATGTATCCTGATCACTGTCAATTGGCCAATGAATGTTGACTCGGGAGAGTCCACACTAGTATTCCTCACTAATAGTCTTAAATGTTGAATTTCACTTCAATTAAATTAATGGGTGATTTCTTTATAGCATACTAAATCAAAGAGGAGGAGCCAGACCAAATAACTTTTGATGTGCAAAGGATGAATAAAGAAGGGAAGAGATGTAGGAAGGGGGCCCCTCCAACCAGCGTTCATTGCCATTATGTTGTAAATAATCAGACACCAACGAAAAATGTACGAAATGTTAAAAAAAAATCATTTCAAATCACGCTCATGAAAAACCTTGTAATTTTCTAAATATAAATAACAATAAAAACCAGTACAATACAAATTTTAATTGTAACATTGTAAATAACCCACATTACTGTATAAGGCCAGTGCTTATCAAAACATAAAGCACTGATTCTACAAATGTCTACAAATGCTGCTTACGGGCCTTGGCTAGTGCAAATGCTGCCACTATGTCCTCCAGAGCCAAAGACCTTCGCACATTGTGCTCTATTGAAATAAGAGCCAGTCCCGAAAGTCTCTCCTGGACCATGGTTGACCTGAGATAGGTTTTGATGAGTTTTAAAGCTGAGAAGCTTCTCTCTCCAGAGGCAACAGTGACTGGAAGAGTTAATAGCAGACAAAGAGCAATGCTGAGATTTCCATAGAGATCCAGAAGCTGTTCCTTGTAAATGTAATCAAGCATATCTCTTGGGAAGGAAGATACATGATCAGGAAAGGCATAGACAGCAGCCCTGACCTCCAGAACCAAAACCTCAGAATCTATGTTGTGTAGTGTTTTCTCCAGTTTCTTACAGTTGTCTGCAAGTTTGTCACTCTGAATAGTCTTTGACATATTTTATTTTGAGAACAGAAAACCATAAAGGACACAAACTTCCAGTTTTGAAAATCTGTCATTCAAGCTGTTGAGGGCAGAAAAAAAAACTGTTAAAGTGCTCATCTGGAGTGGACTGCGTTTCTTCTCTGCCCTCATACAGAAACTGCCAGGTTGTTTTCTGCTGTCTTTTTTCAGGAAATGTCAATCTCTAGGTTTTCTGCTATCTCTCTAGCATCAGTTTGAGAAGCAGCAAGTCCACTTTCCCTGGAATTGTCCAGATATACTCTCACTGCGCTTGTTTCTCTTTTAAGTGTTTCAAGAGAAACACTGGGGCTCTGCAGAATCTTGCTGACGTGGTAGATCTAATACAATCTGTACCAGATTACAGTGCACAGTACAAAACTCCATTTCATGAGTTCACCCTTTATGCTGGTTGCTGTGGACATTGTGTCTGAGTCCTTCTTCTGCACTGAGAGGGTTTGGAGAGCAGACAATGCTTGTATTATCTCTGGCAGGTAGTAACACACCACTTTCACACTGTCAATCCTGGCCTCCCATCTGGTCACAGACAAAGATTTTACTGTTAAGTGCTTAACATGTTCCTGTAAAACTGCCCAGCGTTGCATATTGGAGCTAAAAAGATTGTACAATCTCTGGAGAACACCAAAGAAGGAGATGGACACTACTGAAGATATGGCTGCATCTGCTACAAACAGATTAAGAGTCTGACTGCTGCATGGGACACACAGTGCCTTCTCATTCAGTTGCAATATTCTTACTTGAACTCCTTGTCTATGTCCCATCATGTTGCTCCCATTATCGTAGGATTGTCCACGGCAGTCTACAATGTTCAAGTTGACATAGTGTCACACAGACCTTTTCTTTCGTTTCTTTTTTTATATATTTTTTTCTGGGCTTTTTATGCCTTTGTGGCATCAAATTCAACCCTTTTCAGGACCAAGCACAGGGACCAAGTGGTCCCTGGGCTATTCACATATATTATTAACCTATTAATATATCTAACTTTGATGCTTAGTTATAAGACATGTAGACATCATTACAATTAAAAAAAATAAAACTTTTACATTGTGTGTTTTATTTATTTATATTATATTTATGTACAGGTTAAGTGAGATCATTTTATTTTTATTTCACTGAGCTTCAGCAGTATATCTCAGTGGGATGACTCTGGTCAGTGGCACATAGCTGGTCTATTCTTGAGGAGATGGAGGTGGACACTCCCTGTAGAGCAAACATTGAATTGAAGGTGGAATTTGGGTGAAACCCGGGGGTAAGGTGACAGTAAGAATTGGTTATAATGTTATTAATTAGTTATAATATTATTGGTTATAATATTATTTCAAAATATATTATTACCCCCCCCCCAAAAAAAAAATCACAGAC
>OMKN01067143.1:11502-23895 GCA_900302345.1 Melanonus zugmayeri
TCACAGACCCCCTGCAGTACCTCCGCGGACCCCCTAGGGGTTGCAGACCCCTGGTTGAAGACCCCTGCTTTATGGACAGGAGAGAGATAGGAAAGTGGGTTGAACAGAAAGTTGTTCAGTGTGGCTAATGTCGGGAGTACAGTCCATTATGACGGAAAAGTACTTATTTTTTCTCTGATTAGTGCTATGAGTTCATTTTGAATTTGACAGCTGAGGTAGTGCACCTTTGTATCTTTGTTTTGAATCCTCCTCACATGTTCATTCATGACTGGATCAAATTGTGCCGTCAATTCCACCTGTAATAGGCAATTGCCATTATGTGGGTCATATAGGACATTTGTATGCCCTCTCAAAGCGTGGTTCCTTTCAGCTAGGTGATATATTATGGCAATCACTCTGTGTATTACACCTCTCCAGTGCTGCATCTCAAGGTGCATCAAATCCTGGTTGATCTGATCAATGGCTGTCTTAGTTTTGAGCCTCATCTGGAGTTCATCTTCTGAATACAGAAGCCATGTTTGCTGCATCTCCCCATTTTATTTTTCATGACCATTTTGTAGTGTTCCTTTGTGACCTGTGTAGGTCATCTTGTTACTATTGCACAGTGTTCAGTATGGCCTGGGACACTTGGCCATTGTGCAGGGTCTTCTGATGTGGTCAAACCTTTTGTAGTGGTGGTGATAATGCTGCGTGTGCTTGTGTTGATTGTGGTCCGACTTATGTATTTCAACCATCTTTCCGCTCTGAAAAGAGGAAACCAATTGTAAATAAACAGAGATATATATATTTTTTTGGAATCACATCTCCTGTCCAGTGGTTTGTGAACCTGTGTGCCTTTTACACACTTCCTTTTACAAATTTCCTGGGGGCGCAATTCCCCAAATTTGTCGACAGCATTCTTAGAAATATAATCATATAATCATATAATCAATATAATCAACATTTTTTTTAATGTGCTTGACATCGCTACTGCTTATGCATATGACATACAATCCTGCCGGTGCCACTTAACGGACATACAGGCATTACCATGATATAGAAAAATTACACAGTTAAAACGTTACATCTGAAACATAAGATAGTTACAAAATAAATACTTACATGATACTTACATGTGTTACATGATGATGTAACTAAGTCACAGAAGTAAAGGCTGTCCGCAAACAAGCCATTTCAGGCAGTTCAGGAGAGGTTTTCTGTTTTCTGTTAACCCCCTTTGTCGTTGACTTTGAGGTTTTTAACTTTGCAGACCTTCTACATGCACAAATAAGCTATATAAGGAAAGGGAAAAACCCAAAAAGCCTAATATGACCCCTTTAAAAGGTGTGTGCGACCCACACAACAATGTGAAATTACAGCCTCAAGGACTTGTTATATAGAGGTCAGGTTGCTATATTTTGCCGTCATGAAAATACCTTCAAACTGCACGACACACACAAACACACACATTTACACGGTCACACACATAGTTGTAAACACACACACTGACATTTACACACACAAATACACACACACCACAACCACACAGGCATTTTCTCTTACAAAGTTTTTCACCTCTCACCTTTTCCATTTTTGATTTTAGGCACCGTGTTAATATGTGCGAGGGAAAATCAATTTTAGTTGGACAAATAAGCAGCACTACAAACATTAGCAGATCAAGAGTCAAGCAACATATTTAGCTAGTAAAATATGTAATTTTAATGAATGACCAAAGTTCATTTTATGATTTATGATTGAATTTTTTTTCATTCCGGGGAAAATTATTTTCCTTTAAAATCCTCCTAATGGTAAGTGAAACAACAGATTCCTGCACTTTTTTTTCTTTAATGTAAAAGTTATTGACCTCAACCAGCCGGTTTAGATGTCCATATAAGGTTAATCCAAAAACATTAACCACATATCAGTGAACAAGAAATGTCATTTAGGTGTCTATGAACTTGGATAACATATGTCAACAAAGTGTCAAAGTGATTCAAGGAACTCATTCATCTTATTTCATTTTAATTTCACAATAAAATGATAACCGATTTAGGCTGCGTTTCCCGAATGTACCTTAGCGCTACGTGTGTCGTGAAATCTCCCTTAAGGTATACCTTAAGCTACCGAGCTGTTTCCCGAATTTACCTTACCTATGCGTGTGTGTGTGTATGAACGTATCCCTTGAAAACCGTTAAGGTACATCGATATCGGGAAATGCAGCCTTAATGCCTTCAGATGAGTTGCTGTATTAGAAATATCTACTTGCGATGTTAGTTGTCTATAAAAGGTAGATCCATAAAACCCATTGACAAGATATCAGTGAACTAGAAAGTAATTAGATTAGAAATCATTAAGGTGTCTTTCACCTTGCATACATTTCTTTTAAACATCTCAAAAGTGATGCTCTTTTGGAATTTCATCAGAAAATAACCATAACTGATTTCATGCCTTCAGATGATGTCTTAGAAATGTATATTTCCTCTGGTGGTATGCAACAAAGCACTGTTAGCACAGCTTTATTGTTTAAGCACAGAAAGATCCCACATTTTCTCTCTCTACCGGGACATGCTTCTTGGGCGGAGATTGCAGTGTCCACGCTGTGTACCAAAGGCAGGCCAGTGGCCATCGCCAGTGGGTGTGGTATCCCTTTTACGCTTTTGTGTAGCTTTGGCAGGTGCAGGTGGAGAGGAAGACAGTGGGTGGCCAACTCTGGCAGGGACTTTGTTAATTGCCTGCAGGGTGTCAGCCACTGCAGTTCTGAATTTCTTGAGAGGCAGGGGTTTCTCTTCCAGTGCCAGGCAATCTCTTTTGTACATCAGCCAACTGTTGGCAATTGAAAGATCAAGGATGTATCCGAATAGTGGCAGGTACCACCGCTGTGACTTCATGGGTGTCTTATAGAGATGGATGAGCATGTCAGACAGGTCAATACCCCCCATGTGCTCATTGTATTCCTTGATGATTGATGAACAAGGAACCTTTCTGTTCTCTTTCTCTTTTTACAGTTGCACCACACTGACAGGCTCAACACCGCAATCATTGCTGACAAGAGTGACACATTTGTTATCTTGCCATTTCATCTAGACCGGTAGTCGAAGGCTTCATAACCCGCTTTGGCCAACTCTTTGTCGGTCTTCAGTTGTGCAGCAGCTCCACCTGTCCGATTGTGTCAAACAGTGCCCAAGCATTTCACTCCCAGTGTTTCCTTGATTACCTGGAGAAGTTTGAAGCTTGTGAAGAAGTTGCCACAGTAGACAACTGTTGATCCTGGCTCCTGCACCGTCTTGCAGAGAGTGCTTACAATCTTCTCCCCCATTAGCGCTGACTGCTCCACCTCTGTCAAGGGGACATTGAAAAAGGAGGTCTTTCCCTGATACAGAAGGAAGTCATAGATGATACTAGTGGAGCTGGCCCTGCAGAATATCTTGAAGCCCCATTTATCTTGTTGGCTATGTATTGCCTCAGATTTCCAGCTCTTGTGCCTTTGTAGGCCACCATGACCTCATCAATGCTTTGCTTGTTGTCACGGCGAATGAGAAGACTATGTCGACGCAGCATGTCGAATATGGGCCTGACCTTGTAGAACCTGCCTTGGGTGTTATCACATTCGGCATTACATTAAAGTGGACATACCGACGCAAAGTATGGAACCTATGCAATGGCATGATGTCAGCCACCTTTGGGAAACGACTGTCTGGACTCCAGTAATCTTCAAAAGAGGGGAAATGGAATACATCAGTGTAAATAAGTATGGCCAAGAAGTCCTGAATTTCTTTTAGCGTTGTTCAGATGGGGTCTCCTATCACTTGGGCTGAGTACAGGTTTGTTTACTCACTAATATGCTCAATCATTTCATCTGTGAACAACTCTCTGAAGTAAGTGTAAGGGGTTTGCACATCAGTGGGAGGTGGATGAGCTGACTGAGGGCAATGGAAAGTAAGGATATCTTTTTCCAAATTCTATTCCGGGGCGATGTATCCCTTTGCTCAGCATCATTATTTACTGTCTATTGAGACACCACCACTAGCTTGTTTTTGCCTCCTCTTTTCTTAGCAGGGGTCAGATCATCTGTATCAGAGCTGTCATAATCATCTACATTATTCGGGGTGTAGTCTGGATCATCATCACTGAGATCTGAAAACTCTGAATCGGCAGGATTCTCTGGCACTGTAGCTACCCTCTCCTTTCCTCCTCCATAAAACGTGCTGCTGTTCATGACTATAAAAAAGAAAAGAAATACAGAAATCTAACTGCGCTATCATGGCTCTAACTAATATCCTGCAATGCAAAATTAGCTAACTTCATTAGCCTTGATCATTAGCCTTTACCAGACATATCAACCACCTGGTTGAGTATGTTTAAAAATATATATTTTGTTTAATATTTTGTAATTTCTAAAATCTATTGACACTTTCATAATCTCTGGGGTCTCTAAAAACAGAAATAGTGCAGTTGATATCCCTTACCTGCCCACTTGCTGTCATAAATGCAAATCTTTTGGGACTGCTTTTTAGCTTCTGCTATGCCCTCAGTGTGATGAAGTTCAAAAGGCCAAACAAAAAGGGGTGGATCCCTGGAGAATGACAATGAGGGTGGAACTCTGATTGTCATTGGTCAGAAAATGTGTCAATCATGACTGGGCAAGATTTTTTGTGTTTTTTTTTGCTTTTTTTCTCTGCTGTCAAACTATGGTCTACCAGCCAGTTGAGAAAACAGTTAATTGTTAAGGAGGTCATCATTAAGTCAATATTACTAAATGATGGTCCTACAGTATTTATAAATATAACTTAAAAGGCACCAACAACCACACTAGCCATAATAGAATTAGAGATATCTGTAACTCCACATATCTAGAATGTGTAATTAATTAAATTATGGATATGAGGGTCTGTAATTCTTACTAGAAATAATTTGATTTGTACTTACTAGTAAGATTTCCATTCTTAGTAAGAATGACATTCTTACTAGTAAGAATTTAATTGTACATAACATAAGTATGATTTTCAATATAAGTGAATGGTAATATATGACTAGTCAAAATTCAATTGTTACTAGAAATAATACATTTTTTAAATGTAATTATTACTAGTAAGAATGAAAATTGTACTAGTCAAAATGTAATTCTTACTAGTATTACATTTGTATCTTAAATTCTCATTCTTACTAGTAATAATTTAAGTCATTTTGTTTAAAATAAATAATAATAAATCAATTATTTTAATCAAGTTTTCTCTCACATCACTTGCCACTTCACGGTATGACTCTAACCTTTACCAAATGATCTACACAGGAACTCAAAGTCTTCCTGTATAATGCCAGCCGCCAGAAAAAGTCAACCTCTTTGAATAACAGCCTGTAGGTTAGGCTGGGGTTGGTGTAAGAATTTTAAAACCGGTTTGATATGTGAAATACCAGCTTACACGGTAATACCGACATCTCACCATAAGGTGGCGCACGTGATTCTGCTGCTTGAGTCACATGGAACCGCAGACGTGAGGAGCGACTGTAGCGGCAGCCTAGTGATGCGTGGGTCTGTCTTGTTTTTACCTGCATTTTAAAATAATTTCAACCGCAACCGCCCGACCCGCTTCAACACATCTATTTTCACAACCCGACCCGCTGTCATTAAAGACATACACAGTATTTTCAATGGAAAAATACAAAGCTATTGTTTTGTTCGTTGCCTCATCCATATTCTTCGGCTCCCCACTGTCACTGGGTTTGAATCCAACATGTTGCCATACTGTTTTTTGGGGGTTTTTTTTACACCAACTGCTGCCATTTCTCATCACCTCAAAGCCAAAAACAACTCTGGAAAAAGAAAAAAACAACAACACGGCGTCCCCTTCCCCCGATGAGCTTTAATTGAAATGTGATCCCTTCTTTAACAAACTCTAAAGTAACACAGCATGTAGCACACAGATGGAACTATTAGCTCAGTTCATGAACAAACATATTATATATATCACATTGCATAGTAATGCAATACAAGTTAATCCATTTAGCGTCGGCGAAGGTAGCTGATTTTGTAAAAAACTTTTAGCTTTTATTTTGCAGATCATCTCATAATAACAAACGGTACAGTCGTGTGTATAAAATGAAACCGGTGTAAGATCGCAGACCGTATGACACCGGTAAAACCGGAAACTGGCCCAACCCTACTGTAGGTAGAAAGAGTACTGCAGTAAGTGGGCTATCCATCGAGTGTATGTGTGTTATGAAGTTGTGCATGGGACTATGATGGATTTATTTTGTGTGTGTGTGTGTGACTCACAGTTCGGTGTGACGACCCAGTGGGAGTGTGTCTGCACCCACCACTTTATATTATTGCATTGATTATGCAATAATATCAGTGACTGGTTTTAGCAAAAACAGTCACAGCATGCTATGAATGTGCTCCCCGTGGAGTACGTCTGTGGAACCATCCCATTGTTTACCTCAAACACCAATTAGAAAGCATTAGCCATGGTTTTGTTCAAAGTGCGTCGTGGGTGTATGGACAACACACATTCAAAGTAAAAGTCTCAAATAGATGAGGTATTTCATTGTTTGACATTAGATTTACATTTAGAAATAGCCTGTGTGGTAAACCCTTCAGGTTAAAAATATGTTCTGACGGCTAAAAACATTTCACCTGGAGCAGGATTTGCAGGGCGTTTTATTTTTGGTCAGTGAGAGAGACAAGAAGGGAGCTAAATGAGAACGTGGAGGGCAACTCACAGGACACACACAGCAGGACAGCAGTAAGAGACTGTGAGAGGAAGACCTACGGAAGCATAGGTTATGGGATTGAAACCTCTGTCGTGAATGAGAAGGAAAAAAAGTGCCTTTGAGAAAGGGATTTTACCTCTGTAAAGGGGGCTGCTTGGTGGGGAACGAAGACAAGGGCTGACTTGGTACGTGTGGATACAAGTCTCTGGTGTCTGTTCAAAAGGTGTTGACCAAGGCCTCAACACAAAGACAATAACACCTCTGAGAATAACGCTCACGTTTTTGGAGCATTCTTCCCGCTTCAACGCAATACCCGTCTGGGCACAAGCCTTTAAAGCGAATTTCTGAACCAAATTCTAAATTCATCCTGCCCTATAGCATCTTCGTCTCGTTTGGCCTTGGGCTTCAAAATAATTGGCTTGCTGAACAGCTCGAACACACTTCGACCGAAGTGGAGGCGGAGGTGAATATCCAAACAGGTAACGCGTGTCATGTTTGACTTCATGTTTGTGTTTTTACTCATAAAGCCTTTAAGCTGCAGGTTATTTGTTTTTCCTGAAAAAAAATGTATCTTTTATCTTTCAGATGAAGATTGACCTTCTATCAAAGCTTAAGTGTATTTTAACGGTGAGAAGATCTTTAGCTAAATCCAGTTGGATCTTCTGTTAAGACGCGATTAATCGCTTGGTGCTTTTGGAGGTGGGTGTGGTGATCATTTTGTTAAGTCAAGGACTTTTTTCGCCAACTATTTGACGGAATTTGTTAGCGCTCCGCTGTGCATTGAGAACACGGCGCCGGTAATGTTTGACAAAGCTTTATGTCGGCCTTGCTCGGAGATTACTGCGTTTGTTTTTGAGACCGTTTGTGTTTGTGTAAATGTCTTAACGGGGCTTTGTACTTCCTATTGGCCGACGAGTAGAGGTGAATTCACACCGTATGTGCAAAATGCAATGCACAGAACTCAGTCCTTGTAGAGCAGGGGTGGCCACACTTTTTTGGTTGTGGGCCACATACAGAAAAATATAAGGAGTCACTTCCCCTTGACTTATATTCATTTCCCTACCGTGTCTGAAATTCCGCCATGTTTAATCAAATGAGGTGAACTGAATTGCAATGGTCGGTTGATCAAAATGTTAGCGACATCTAGTGTTGAAACTAAGAAGTGCAATTTATTATTAGAGACTATTTTCTAACGGGACATTCTTTTTTTAATTCACGCCGGGCCACTTAAAAACAGGCAACGGGCCGCAGATGGCCCGCGGGCCGTAGTTTGGCCATGCCTGTTCTAGAGGAAGGTATATGGTATCGGTGTGTGTGTGCGTAAGTGTGTAGTCGTGTGTGTGTGTGTGTAGCTGAGGGACAGAGAGCTAGAGACACAGACAGAGAATGAGAGAGACAAAGACAGAAAGTGAGAGAGAGGGAGAGACAGGGAGGGAGAGGTGGGCATTTAAACTCAAGATGAGGATGAGGCCACTTTGGAGTGTGTTTTGTCCCTAGAACAAAAAGAAGAGTAGGGAGAGAGAGCTTACCCCAGACAGAGAGAGAGAGAGAGAGAGAGAATTTCAATATAATGTCTTGTAAATTGTTCTCACAGCAATTGATAACAATTGAAAATTTTACAATAGTAACAAAAAAACAAAAACAAACGATGCCTAAGTGATATGTGGTGAAAGCCCGATTAGGCAGCCCACTGCTTCTTGACCGCTGCGTTTCCATAGCAACCAGACTACTAGTGCACCTCAGAAGGTGATGTGTTTTCAAAATTGCCTGCCTCGCGCACTGGGCAATATAAGGTGTGTGTGTGTGTCTGTGTGTGTGAGTGAGTTTGTCAATAATATTGTTTTTGTCAAGGACTAACATGTAAACATGTGCTACATGGTTGCTGAACATACTTATGAAGTAAGAACATTACACACACACACACACACAATTACAAAAAGAAACACAAAAGACAGCTGGTTGCATAAGGAGCCCAATTACAGCAGACATCTCTCTCTTCTCATCTCATTTAATCGCATCTGCACAAAGACACACACACACGCACACACAGAGACACAGACGCACACACACGCACACACACACACAGAAAGCAGGACGGTTTTACATAACTAGTGGAGGCCATGTTTGTGATGAAGGGATGGGCAAAAGAGATTTAAAATGGGTCCCATAAAAGACATGGATGTTCATACAATATCTCTGCAAGTCTATATCTATTGAAAATGTGTTCACATTTCTAAGCATCTCTCTTTCAGACGTGCTTGGAAAACTCCATGACCAATTCACGACCCATGAAAGCGAGCAGGAAATCTGAATTTTACACAGAGTGACAAAATGTCTGAATGTTTTAGACCCGCAGAGAAACAAAGAAGGCAGTCGCTTGTCCGAGATAAAAGATGTCGACAGAGCTAAACGTCTCAAATTGCAAGACACGAAACAACAGAAAGGCCGTTTAAAAACAATGTCCAGGGGAAAAAATGTGACAGTGACACATTATTTATTTCACATTTATATTCATGGAAGCGCTTCAACGATATCATTTCAAATCGAAGCGGTCGGAGGGAAGTCTAAAAGTCCCAGCGTGTAAAAGGTTGATAACTATGCTTCCCTAAGCTCAGTACATGATGTTATGAACCGATCCCAGGGCAGCAAAATGGCTGTTGGCTATACGCAAAAATGATCATTACCCACCCAACATCATTACCCACCTTGCCTTTAAAGGGGCTACGTGTAAGAATCAGCAATTCCTTCTCATTACTGCCCCCTTTGGCCACTAAATGAACTGCAGCCTGCTGGAGCATTCAGAGCACGAGTGTGAGCTCTGTGGGTTGAGACAATACAATAACAATCATAAACTAACGTTAATTATAATCATAAATGATTAGTTATAAACAATGGGAGTGGCGCGAGGGGATATAATGCACATAAAAAGTTCTGAAAGAAGAGACGTTTTTTGCCATTATCTGCACTTCAGCGCCACTTCCTTCCTTTTTCCCAGCAAATATAATAGAAAATAGAAATAGAAATATAATGGAAATGAGCCCACGGGCTGTGGGCGGAGAGAGTCGGGAAGTTTAAAGCGATTTATGCTCTAAAAATCCTACACCTAGTGCCTTTAATACTGATTTAAGAAAACATCGGGTTTTTAAATTGCATTGGGGGGTTAGTCTATATAGGCTCTCTGTGATCCAAGACAATTCACAGATGTTGTTGCTGTGAATATGTTGAATCATTTGTGTTTCTCATTTGTCTTTCTGTAAGATAGGACCTGCCAGGAGACCAAGTCTGGTCTAAGAACCTGCACAGCGTTTTAAAACAAGCTCCTCCATCAATGAACCCATGCTGGGTCCAACAGGCTTTCTCTCTTTTAAGTGTAACACCTGTTTCCTGAGTCGGATTGGAAGAAATAATGAACACTGAGCGATCCAATGTCGATAAAGTTGATTTAATTTTCTTCCGTTTTTTTACTCCTTTGAAGGCAAAATGCCTTCAAAGGAGTAAAAACATGTTTTTTGTGATTTGTGATTACTACGTGGACGGAAAAAGAATCGCAATGAGGATATTTTTTTTCTGGCGAATAAAAGGTACAATAAAAAGTTAGGAAGGTTGTGAACAATCAAGGTTTTGAAAAGCTTCTGAAAAAAAGCAACAAAGACGTCAATGCTGGAAAATAATGATCTTGTAGAGCTGATGCTCCCTTTCACACTCATTCCAGAACATTCTTGGGTACCAACACCTATACAACCGGACCGAACCAGATCGTACTGGAGCACAGAAATGATCTTATTATAATGTATACAGTGTATACGCTATAATGACAAGCAGAGGACAAAAAGAACAGCAGTCCAACACACTTTGACTTTTAACAGAATGAAATTGTGTTTTAATCGTTTTGTTTTCTAAATCATGCTTCTTGTGTAGCAGCTTAACAGAAAAGAGGGTCTGGATTGAAATGTCACTCCATGTATCCATCGATTCATAGTTTAACCCCCGAGTAACCATCCACATTTACAACATACATGTTATATTGTGTAACTAATACCCAGTTTTACTATCCAAGTTAACCAAATTACTCAGATCCGCTGTAGATTGCAAGCATCTTGCAGTGAACTAAAGGCATCGTCAGTTAAGAGTGGATTGAGTGGAAATGGATTATAACCGCCGAAGGACCAGTAGGGGTGGGGATTGAACCGACAAACTAGCGATCACGTGACAGTCTTGCTAAAACTCCGAACTGGTAGCGTTAGGCATACTTGATATTGCATATACGGTTACTTTGATGAATAGCATTTGCGTTAGGCTTCACAACTTTTGGAGTTGATGGAAGACCTAGCGGGGGGAAAAAAACCATACGCTTTAGTTATTAGTACAATTAAGGATTCCTAGCAGCACAGTTTTATCCAACAAGACTGAGAAGTTGCGGATCGAAGAGGGAGGGATAGGTTTAATGGCTGTAGCAGGGAATGAGCCATACAATTATTGCATATATGCCGTAATACACATTTAAACATTAAGGGTCAGTTCTCTAATCACACCCAGTAACTGTCACGGAAACGCTCCTAAAGCTCGTATTGTTTAAGGTCCCGAAACTATTCACCACTTTGTGTTGTGAGGTTACACTTGAGTTTCACTCAAAAAGGTATAGCATCTAATATCTGAACATTTTCAAATAAGTACTCGACCGACTGCTACCAAAAGGACGACACCGACCCATTTTGGATCCTGAACCACCCTCAGACCCTCCTGCTACACGCCGCCACTTGAAGCGTTTCGTCCGGGTGTACGTGCACGACATACCCGTCTGTTGTCCCGACTCGCCGCGGTCAACTAGTCACAGCTTGTGTGTCAGTGTGTAACTGCATAACGTCGCTTTTTGGTCTGACTCGCGTCTGGGTGATAGTTGAACTCTACGATGGACCTGGAGGGAGCGCGAGAAACAGGAGGTGTTTACAGGCATGGTGAATGTAGGTGCAACACCTAGTGGTTAAAATATTAGTTAGTGCATCTTTAAACAAATCGATTTAAACCCACCTTTTTAAAAGCTCTGGTTCAACACTTTTCGCAACAAGTTTCTTAACAGCACAACAGTGGAAATAAATAAACCAACAAAATGAACAAAATAGAATAACTTAAAATCAATGGATGAACAACACTTTTAAATAGGCTACTAGTTGTTATACATTAAAGTATTATCGAACATTTAATTACATGTGCAGATGGAGAAGATCTTTCTCGATTGGTACAGCGTTTCAGAATGGGATTTCGTTTCCGATCCACGTTTAACCGACACTTTCTTCTGCTGACCTCGTACCAATCGGCAGACGCACAGCAGGGCGGAGGACTTCTAAACTTTAAGGTGCCTTTTTCAGAATTATAAATTAAAAACATGTACAGTAAGTGATCCCCACAAGCTCATCAAAACACGAGGACAGACACACACACATATATATCCAAGGACGCGTTCCTCCTTCTGTCACGGAGCTTAAAACCCCTCCCACAATCCAGTGGCTCCGCCCACTGTCGGCTCCTCCCACTGCCGGCTCCTCCCGGCGCCAACCTCCAGGATCGTTCAAGTGACAAGACAGACAGACGGATGGACCGATCACGGGGGGAGCGTTGTGGGTACATGTGCATAGCAGCAAGGGGTCTGACCCACAGTCATTGTTGTTGTTGTTGTTGTTGCCCTTGCCAACTGTGACGTTGCCA
>OMKN01067155.1:0-11274 GCA_900302345.1 Melanonus zugmayeri
TCAAAATACCTTACCCTAACCCTAACCATAACCCTAACCATAACCATAACCCTAACCCTAACCCTAACCATAACCATAACCCTAACCATAACCATAACCATAACCATAACCCTAACCCTAACCCTAACCCTAACCATAACCCTAACCCTAACCATAACCCTAACCCTTCTTCTATGTATAGTGTTAGTGTAGAGTTATTGTAGTGTTTATTTTACAATGATGAACTCCCTGAGAGTCTATTTCTTGATTGAGTCTTTCCCGTCCGCACCGAGAGTTAGGTTTCGATTTCGTCTACGCGCTCTCATTGGTTGAATCCAGTCGCATGTTCAGACCTCTCGTCTTGCAGGAGTGCAGCACTAACCGACGACGTCTGCCTCGCGACGTGAAGGGGGTACCCTCAACGTCGCTTATGGACGTCAGGGGGGGACTGACCAAACGGCAGTATGTGACGAATAGGGGTGAGACTGTGTTGTTGACAGCCTTGTAGGCCAGCATCATTGCCTTGTATTTGATGTTGGCAGAGCATGCCAAATACTAGAGACCACGCACAATTGATGACAAAACGATGCAATAACACCTTTAAGTTTGCAATAGAATATTAAGAGAAAGTTGCATTACTAGAATAATTACATACAAATAATACACGAAATAATTATATTTAATATTTTTTATTCCATTCTTTGTAAACAATATCACCATAGCAACATATCGTCATGCGCGTTTCGTTTTACTGTCCTGCCGTTCCGTCGGACTGTTTGTTTGTCCCGTGCCGCCTGAAGGTTTTGTCTGTCTGCCGTCTACCATCTGCATGATTCCATGTGAACGCAGCATAAGTAAAATCCCAAGTTGTTAGCTGCATCATGGACATTGGACACATCCTGTGCATTTGCGAAATATTTTGAGTCCACTACATTTTACAAAAGTATTCAGGCTTTTATTCTCCAAATGTGTCTATTCATGTCATTTGTATAATTATCCTCAAAATGCAACTCAAAAGTTTCTTTAGTGGATTTAATGTGTTTAATATTCTATAATGCCTTTGAGTGTGTTAACAAGACAAAAATTATTATATATTTTTTTCAGATCAGGGGTGCTTATGCTTTAAATACAATTTGTTCGAGGCTACAAATGTCAAACAGGATTAGTAAGCCAAGGACCAGACTGAAAAGCCGGTGGTATGGCGTGCAGCAGGAAGCTTGGCCCTCCCACGCTCTGATGTGACTGCAGGGAAGCTACAGTACAGTACACGGAGCCATCGGCGAGATGCAGTCTCTGCTGTGACCACGGAGTGATGTGGCCCAAGTTCTATTCTTAGTGAGTGATGCTCTGCCTTGTCGCAGTAGCTGCTACCCGACCTTTCAAGCAGAAGTTCCTAGAACTTAAGTAAGGCTTAACAAGGACAAAGCCCCATTGTCACCCAACCCTGCGAGGGTGCAACTACTGCTGATTCAATCGCACTTGTATGCGAGGGCAAAGCCTACGAAGTAGGGTAGGGTGTCCCATTTCTTTTGGGGATCTAGGGGTAGGGCTAAGTGGCAGGGCTACATTTGGCCCTCGAAATGAAGATTTTTCAGATGCAGACTTCAAACGGAGTGGTAAAATAGAATTCCCACAATGCTGTGCAAACTGAGGCAGTTTAATGAAACATGGCTACCGCCGGTGCCGATGCGGCGAAAGCAGTCCATAAATGTAAGTATAATATCTTTGTAAATAATCATGTAAAAAAAATGTAATCCGTTGGAATATCGTAATTTATGTAGATGCAAAGTAATATGTAATTAAATCATTATATCACGCATTACAGAAAAATAATCGCTAATCACAATGTCAGAAAGGTATGAAAGTATACAGGAATGAACTAGCAGTTTAATTTATCAAATGAAAAAAATGCAGGAATGGGCTTGTTCTGTCCTGCAAATTTGGTCAGATTTGTCACAATAGTTGATAATGGTAGCAACTAGCAAGCAACATATATGTATACAGTGTTTCCCCTAGGTTTACACCTTTGGGGTGTAAACCTAGGGGAGACTCCCACTCGAGAACGGGTTGTTGACGGGGCGCTGGGTCCCGCTGGGGTGGCGGGGCACCCCGCCAACATAATGGTAGGGGAAACACTGGTATAGTACTATAATGTTATAATCATGCTGTAACATTCCAGGGATTCCTGAGCAAACCAGGCAACTGATCCAATTCAGAGCCAAAAACGAGGATCAATTTACCAAGAAAAAATATGCCACCAAACAACTGTGGGAGTGAGTGACCTGACTGCCAATGTATAAATATCCGTGATAATTCTCTTAACCATGACGTAACCTTCATCACTGTCTGTTACAGCACACTGATTAAACAACTGAGCATTGAGGGCAAAAATTAGAGAACTAGAATTAGAGAACTCAGAGGGCAATGTTGTCTTTAGGGAAAGAGCTGCTGCATAACATTTTTTTTTTAAAAGAAGATATGTAAAACATCTTCCTTCTCTTCTAAATTAATGGTGTCATTAACATTTTTTAAATAATATTGAGGTGTGTGTGATTTTTATTGTAGGACCTGAAAACTCCCAAGACTGGAACTGAAAGTGGAGAGGTCAGAGCTGCCACCTGGACCTTTTATGAAGATATGCATACCGTTTTGGGTGGCAGACCTTCAATCGAGCCTCCTGTTTTGGTGCCAAATACCATATATAGTACAATGCCCCGGCCCCCGTATCAAACATGGCTGCTGTAATGTTTTTCGTTTGAGGGGTTATAAAAGAATAGGTCTACATTGTTTAGTTAGGCTACCTTATTCCAGTCTGTTGTGCAATGTTAGGATATAATAACGCATTACACTGGCATTATAATTACATAATTATATGAAAGAACGAAAAACGAATCAAGCAGTTGACAACTCTACTCTGCACGTATGACAATGTGCGTCAGACACAAGAACACACACTTATTGTATTTAGTTCCTAATCTCAAGCCAATTTTTTTCAGATTAGTCTCGCTTTAAAAAGTACACATTGGACAATGTTTCACACATAGTTCCCCGAGTGTCACAATGTCCTTGATACAAGGAAAAACTGCGTTGAATATCAATATCAGCGATCTAATAGTGTGAAATATTGTCCAATGTCCACACTTTCGTTTAAATCTGTCCTTTTTCAACAAGCTATTTTGTTTTGCAAGCGAATATCATCAAACGGTGCGCTTCTATCTACATCTCGGTGTCATTGTCCGGCACCGAAATAGCCGGAGCTGGGTTGGGCTTTGGCCTAACGTGCATGTACGATCAAAGTTGCACGGTTGGGACCTTGCGTCTTTTCTCCTGCAAGATGTTTTACATCTCGCACGATTGGGGTGGATCCACAAAGCACATACCTTGACAGAGAAAAAAACATCTACCCCTGCAGAGATCCCATGTGCACAAATATCTGCTTATGCTTTAGCTTATACAATTCAGCTGAACACTTTTGGTACACACTGGTAGTGGATGAGGTGTGACACGCCCCGACACACACTCTGTAACAGCGCTTTGGGTCACTGAAAAGTGCTATATAAATGCAATGAATTATTATTTTTGCCTAATGCAGCACCATATGCAAGGTCATTAGGTCCGGATGAAACCTAATGTGCTCAATGAAAGTGTCAATAAAATGCTAATGGAAGCAATGCTAATGCTAAATGGAGCCTTTCAATGACGGGTGAAAATGAATATATGTTAAAATCATCTTGAAGTCAAGTCAATGATATTTGTATAACCCTTAATCACAGTTAGTCTCAAAGGGCTTCACATGCCATATTTTATGACACCCCCCTAACCCTTCACAGCAGGGCATTGCATAGGGCATTGCATAGTGCTGTATAGTGGCATGATGGTGAGCTGATGGTGAATGACAAGCATTTTTTTACAGGCCAACGCCAAACAGCAACATTTTCCTGGGGGACTAAAATAACTCCTATTTTATACACACAAACTGAAGCAGAAATTGAACATTCCCTCCGACACTCGCGATGACAGCCCAGGTCAACCAATTTCATGTTTGGACAAGCGCACACATGCTCACCATGAAACCAATATGTAGGATGAATACAAATATAAATTGGACCTTGGCAATGATAATATAGACATATTATCCCCATTAAGTAGTAAAAAGTTAAACTGCAAAACTGTAAGAAAGTAGAACCATCAAAAACAAACTTCTGTGTGGTAATATTCCAGGGTTTTTATTTTTTGTCTATTTCTTAGAAGCTTTTCTGCAACTCCAACCTCTGTCTCAGGATGAAGCCTGTGTACCGGGGCGGGGGGCTGCCATAGATAATGGACAAGGCTGGCCAGAATCAATACAGCAGTGCTTTGGCAATGGGAGCCCTGCAGAGTTACTAACCTCTGCACAGAGTCACGACAACACTCGCTTGACTACCAGAGCCTTTATTGAGCAGCTTTCTTGTGGGATCCTTCAATTGATGGCGAAAGAAGGCAGCAGACAAAATTAAGTGTCTCACTAACCCAACCAACCCCTGCCTCTCCGTCCCTGAGGTATTCTTCTAGGCTGTATATAAGGCAATGCCCAGGCTTCCCGAGGCAAATTGGTCTTTTAGCATGCTCAATTTGGTTATCAATTCATTTGGAATTAGCATTTAACAACTTAACACTGGGATCCTCAAATTAGCCTCAACGGATTTTGTAAACATTAACAGTTAAACATGTAAAATAGATGAAGGACTTGACTGTGTTCATATTTCAAATTCATATTTATGTGTAGTGATCAGTGCCAACACACTGTGGTGTACATTCAGCAGGGCTATTGGATTTAAATCACTAACACCATTTTTAAGATTCTATGGCCAAGCTAACTAGTCAGCCTTATTCCAGAAACTCAATTGAATCAAAACTTTTTTCTAAGCCTTTTAGGGCAATTTTGGAAGGACAAAGCATTTTCTAATACACACTACTGGACAAAGCTGTGTTGTAATCCTCTCTGCTGCTCACTGCAGACAGCCTTGGGAAATTTGAATTACCATTTCCACTGAGCGAACTAGAATGTCACTCATTTAAAAGAGAGAGCAGTCTGAAAGGTAGCAAACCATAGAGTTCAGCAGTGAGGTAGAGGTCTGCATGCGGTATATATATTGCATAAACTGTATGAGCTGTCAATGCAGTTATTTCAGTGTGTTGAGGAACGCTGTGTCAAAACAAGCAGCAGCAAGCTCTGAATCAACTTTTTTACTCACATTATATTTGATGATGTCATATATCAGGTAGCGAGGGACGGGCTGTCCATTGACTTTATCAATTATCATCTCCTGTAAGAGTAAAGAGAAGAGAAAACACCAATAAGTATTTACTATATATATATATATATATATACACATATGACCAATTCATTTTTTAAACTCTAGGTATCTACTCTTTATCTTCCTATACCAAACCTATCAATATTTCTTTCTGCACAATATAGAAGTCTGAACTGTGACTTAAACTTCACAAGACTTAAACAGCCCTGCTAGCTGGCCCTCTGGGCACAATGTGTTAGACACACTCGTATATTGTGATACAAGCATGAAAATATAAAATCTAATTATTAAGCATTATTATTAATGTGCCTAACTAATTATGCACAGGAGTAGAAGTATCCTAAAGTTTTCATTAGGAAACAAACTGATTGCTGGAGTACCCTCTTTGGTTGTTCAGATTAGGATTGCCAAGTGCCTATTATTTATACAGGGAGAAAGCACTACATCAGTTAACATTCCTGCAATAACACATTTTATACTATTGTATTATTTGAAATGCTTGTCATGAATGAATTCCTCATGTACAACCACAAAAATACACTGTACACATGTACCCAAGAAGGTGAAGTAGTATGAATTAAAAACACTGATAGAATTAATTCCCAGATTATCCACAATATCATCCCAGATAAGATGGGTATAATTTAAATCGCCTGTTCACGTCACGGTGCACTGAGAACTCCATCCATCCTTCCATCTTGGAGAGCAGTCATGCAAGATGAAAACTGACAGGGATTCAGTAGGGGGAGAGCGCTCAAAGTGGGAAGACGCCTGCGGCTGGGGGGGTGGGGTCGGCAGAGAATGGATGGCAAGCAGAAATAGCACTGCATCTATTATGCAACAACCACCTCGCATTTCCCCTTCCCCGCCCCCACGAGATGAGAATCAGGTACAGTTGCAGGAGATCTCAATCACTGCTGGATACAATTTTACATTGTGTGGAACTGTTACGCAAGCTGTGAGGAGAGGTAGAGACGGGCACTGCAACATTGCCAGTTTTATCATAGTAATGCACTCCAGCATAGACAACCTGTTGAAAGCATTATGATTGAGCCCTTATTGGCTTACTTAGCTTCTTTTCCTCTTTGCACTCTTGCGTGACTATTGGCCACACGCACGAAGGCCGTACCCGCATAGACACTCCCAACCCAGCCGACGTCGGACCCGCCTATTTTCCACCAGTCTGACAGTGCTAATTATTACGCTGTTGAGAACTCTATACTCTGCGATGCGTCTCAGACACAAGAAGCAGTTATTGTATTTAGTGTTAGGCCTACATATTGTACAATTTGAGACATTCGTTTGAGAGACATTTAAATAGTTATAGGAATGGACAAATAACGAATCAAACTGTTGAGAACTCCATACTTGCGAGCATGGCGATGCACCTCAGACACAAGAACGCAGTTATTGTATTTAGTGTTGGGCCTATATACTGTATATTGCCTATACATTACAATTTGAGAGACATAGCCTATTCCTTTGAGAGACATTTAATATATTTGGTAGACTTAGTATATTGTATAAAATATATACAGACAGAACACACCATTCTATTTCTCATTGGTGCCATCATGACTAGTTTCTGGCGAAGCTGGGATTGGATGCTGTCACCTTCGTGGGCGGGCATTTCATTTTGCTGCTTTTTTCGTGCTAGTGGGGGCTCACTGATTTGGGAGACAAAAGGTCTCCAATGGCCTCCTGCAGGCCACATGACAGGGGGCAGACCACGTCTTCCATATAGCAAGGGGCCAAAGGGAGAAGAGGCCAAACCAGAGGCGCTCCTGAACAGTGTCGACAAGTGAATAACACATATTAGCGAAGAATAAGCTTGGGGGTTTAAGAAGAAGCGTTGTGCCGTCACTCGCCCGCACCTGCCACACCCACCCGCCTGCCACCAACAGAGAGACCTCGACGTGCGGCGGGAGACACAAGGTGATCCGCCGCGCCCCGGCGGCGCTTGGCGAGACTCCCGGGGGGGCGGAGGCAGCTCCTGGCCGCACGACGAGACGCTCCCTGAGGGGGCTCGGCTTGGTTAGACCGGATAGCAAAGCATTTTGTAACTCGCTGTATATTTCAGCACAAAGAAACAATTAATTTTTTTTAAAAGGTAAATAAATCACACAATCCAAATAAAAGAGTGGCTAAAATAAAAATGTTAATAATAAAAAGAGAATTTCAAATTATGAGCCAGATTTAAAAGGTATGTTTTCAGTGAGCAAGGAATATTCACGCATGGTCTGTACGGGGATCAAACCCGCGACCTTGGCGGTATTAGCACAACTTCACTCACCATCAAGCATATCAGTAAGCGGAGGAAAAGAAACGAACCAGGATTCCCTTAGTAGCGGCGAGCGAAGAGGGAAACGCCCAGCGGCTCTGATTGGTTCGCGAAAACTTATTACGTAATACGTTTTGAAAATAATCCCGCCCAATTCAAACCCCAAATCAGGAACGAGTAAAAAACGTAAATGACAATATTTCAGACATGGATTGAAACTAATGTCTAATACCATTTTGCTTACTAAATACGTACATAAGACCCTAAATTACATAGACGTTTTTTGTGGATTTGGGTGTCCAGTCACTTTAACGGAACGACATAGAACTGACATAGATGCCACTAGATGTTGGCTTCTGGGCTAAAGAGCACATACAAAATGTGCTGAATAAAGTCCACAAACTTGTATGTAACTATGTATTTAAACTCATTCCATATAAACTGGAGAAGTGATTTGTGCACACAATAGACCCGTGCCTGCAGAGTAAAGGTTAACAATACTTTTACAGCATTTCCGCGATTCCCTGTATAGAAGTGGCAACTCACAAGACATAACATTTGTGACCAATAAAAATAACATAAGATTACGTTTGAGGCGCTGCTCCTTCGTACACGCCCCTCAGCAAAAAATATTATTATTTGGTCCGCTTACATTTGTGCACTATGAAACCCAACCAGACTAAATTAGAAAATTCTGATTCGGACTAACCAAAGGAACTAAGCTTGTGAAAGGGCCCTTGGAGCATATTTCAAGCTACAAAAATGTGCATATTGTACCTTTAAGAATAGTTGGGGGTCAACATTTACAATACTTCAGAAATTCACTTTTTGCATGTATTTGATGATGGGGAAGTGGATTTTAAGTCTAATATGCAAAATGAGTGAAATATTGCTTCAAGAATAGTCAATTATTTGTGTGTGCGCGTGTGTTAGGGGTGCAAACGTACTCGTGTAAACGAGTCAAGCAAATTAAACGATTACAAAAATATTGTGCTCGAAAATTGTCTTTTAGTCATTTTTCCGACATCTTACAAACACATTATATATTATGTTGATATTTATTTTGGCAAAGTTTTGGAGCAGGATATTTCATTAAATAGTCAAAAGCCCTCCCAGTCATGCATTGCTGTTGAGAGGCTGTATGAAATAGGTTCCTTCGCCAATGTTTAGTAGCTGGCCCGGGTAGGTGGAGTTCCCCACATGTTCGACAGGTTTTACAATAATGACCGCCCATCACAACAACAGTAAAAAAAGCAGGTCAAAAACTCCAGCCAAGCTCTGGTGTGGGTGTAACGCACACAGGTGGACTGTATAAAATACACATTAAAACTGACTTTCAATGTGTAAATTAGTAGAAACTATCGCAGACATTTAAAAAAGATCTACAATTAATACATCTACAAAACGAGTACTCAAGTCCTCGCTGAGATTTGGACCGTGTATTTGATTATAATTTTTTTGTATTTCTTGCATCCCTAGGATGCGTGTGTGTGTGCGTGTGTCTAACTTCCTCAAGTACCTCTGAGGCAGAGCAAGAGGGAATAAAGGCTGGGGGCATAAAATAAGCATTTGTATGAAGCCAGCCTGGCATCCCACATTAAGACCAACATTTAAAAAGGTCAGAAGAGAAAGAGGGGAGGAAACACAAATGTATAGAAAAAAACTTACCCCATCTAGTAAGGTGTTGCCTAAGTGGATGCGGGGGTCCTTCCGGAAAGGGAACTCGAGGTTGGCAATGTGGAAGATCGTGTTGTCTCTGTCTATCATGTGTACATCATTCTTGCCGTTGATTAGCATCATGTATCTGTCATGGCACAGAATATAATTACATGGTTACAAAAGCAGACTGCTACTTATGTCAGTGATGGATTACATGAACCCAGGAAGGTTTGGGGTGAAAGTACTTTCACCCCAAACTAAGTTTTCCCATTAGCAATGGGTTGAGTCTAGTGGCTTGAGTTGTAGACAACAGTCAATATTCAGTCAAAAAGGTTGACGCTTCTGTTTTACTATGGAAACAAAGGCAACTGAATTCTGCGAGCATGTCTTCCAGCCAGTTAACAACAGAATGCTTTTTACATGACCTTATTAAAACCCCAAAATACTGTTGGATGGATTGACTCGTGGATGGCACATTTTAAACTTTCTAGTTGTTTTTTTAATGGAGTAAATAGCAGCAGTAAAAATGGAAGGTTTGTTACATTAACTTTGTATTATAGTAATGATTCAATGACAATGATACAATAAGGCAAAAGAAAATGGCAGCAAAGCCTGCCATGATAGAATTAATAAATAGATGAAAATACGTAGGCCTGGATAAAGTTATGCATGACAATGAATGAAAAGAAGTAAAACATAACATAAAAGTGGAGAAAAATCACAATAATTCTTCTGAAAGGAAGTATAGTTTGCAAAGTAATCTACCTCCAAAACCCTCATAGGACGCCTGCATTCTCCTGAAGCCAAAAAATGTGCATGCTTTTATGACAAACCAGGGCTCATATACGGGTACGCTGTTTCAAAGAGCAAGTATTTAAACCTTAAACCTTAAAATAGCCAACCTTTTAAAAAGCCCCAGTGTATTGACTCAGCAAACAAGCAATTCATCACTTCTACAGTGATTTCAGTTTAAATCTATAAATGTTCTGCACCCAGTGCTATGTCTTTACGATACACAGACTACATAGACGGGACTATACGTATAACAATCGGATCAAATCGTTATTCCCATTCTTTGGTGGTGTGCTCTCTGTAGCTAGGGGAGCACAACAATGAGAAACAGAAACTAAGGGTTAAGTATGAGCATTTGAGACAATAGATGTAGGGCTTTGAAATGTCACTCCTACGTCTTCTGCAAGCTTGGTCTCGTTAGCGACGGCTCCTATTGTCAAGAGGTTTACTCACCCCTTGTTTATTTACCGTCACCATGTTTGTCAATGTAATGAACTGCAGTAGAGATGGAAAAGAAACTATTCTGGATTGTGGCCTCTATTTGAAACCATTATGATATATGACTTGGGGTGATAGAAAGGGAAAAACAGTGCTAATGGTGGAAAGATTACCTTCAGAAGGTTGCTAGTATTGGAGCAAAGTTTAACCTCTCATCATTATGTCATTGAAATACAATCGTAATTCTGAAATTCAATGTGGGTCTGGTTGAACCAAAGATAGTGCCTTAGGGCTAGGCAAGTTGTTCTGTATGCCTAGAAGGGTCCAACTGATTCTTAACTGGGGTTCTGAGTGGTTATAGATCTCAGAACAGGTCACCTGCTGCAACACAAACTTCCCGTTTTTCCCGTCTTAAAATAGCTTTAAAACGTGGTGCAAATAAGCGTCATTGCGCCATGGGTTCATGCCATTAAAGATGCATCACCTACAATACTTCTCATTTGTGGAACACGTATAAGAATTATTTAATTTGTTTAGAAAATAGAATGGGATATGTCAGGGTCTGAAACTAATTTTTTGGTGCACCAGCCACAGTACAATATTTTTTCACACTATGATAATGAAAATCGAAGAAACGCAAGAGAATGCTTTGTCAAGTATTTTTTTAATCTTTGCATTAATTTATATGAAAACTAAATCGATTCAACTGCTTTCAATTTCATAGTGGCTTGATGACATTTAGACTTTGTGGTCTGTAATTTTCCTGAGACTGAATTACATTTCGCTTCATTACCTCAGGTTTTAGTTAGGCATTGGTAAGAGGCAGAC
>OMKN01067159.1:0-14208 GCA_900302345.1 Melanonus zugmayeri
CCACCAGGGGAACCCGCCTCTCATCCACACGCAAACCGCGTTTTAGGTCACTGCAAACGGACCTTTCGCAAAACTCCTTCCAGGGTGAAGATGTTTATAACGTCTGTTTTCTGTGTTTACGTGTAGACGGGGAAAAATGAGTTTTTGGCCAACGTCAGGGTGTGCGCCGTTATCACCTTTGGTTGACGTCAGTGTGTGCGCCATTATCTCCTCTGTTTATATGAGGCGATTTTATAATATTTTGCAATGGTGGACGTAGCCAAAATAGTGCTTGTTTTAACCTTGTTAACAGGACTTTTTACATGTTTACACATAAATGTACAGTTACTCTCCCACTATAGTGTGGAAAAGAGGTGTCATGACAGCGCTTGACAGCGTGTTTTTGCACTTTCATGTAGACAGAGATTTTTTTTAAGAACAAAGGAGGAAAAATACCAGTGTACATGTGGAGTAGGACTAAGCCTTGACTGATCCCGGGTCAGCAGTCGAAGCACATCTGCATTTACTGCTGCTTGAGAGAGATTTATAACTACAGCGTCCGGGGCCTGTTTTCACACAGGAGTTAATGATGCACTGCAAACCAAATGTATATCGCATACTTCCCAGGAAAGTCATAATGGCACTAATGATCAGGACAGGAAGTAGGGCCAGCTGGCCGCTGTGTGTGTGTGTGTGAGTGTATATGTGTGGAGCGTAGTGAGAATGGCATTTATGTGACACCGACAAAGACTGTGGTTAGCACAGGGATTACATTTTTTTAACCCCCCCCCCCATTAATTTAATTACTTAAAATGTTTCTAGCTTACATAGACACAGTATAACAGGTCATATGGACGAGACTTCAAAATAAAAGCACGAGAAAACCTACCAATTTTCTTTGTAGGTTTTAATAAGCGTAGTTATTATACATGTTTACGATGCATTGTGTAAAAAAAACTGAATACAACTGTACTTAATGACACCAACACAACACCTGGAATTCAGTAACATGCAGTCAGGGCCAACACAAGCTCCACTGTGCTCATACCGCCCGTTTCTCTCACTTGGGGATAATACAGACTTCTGGCAAGCCTAAACTAAACTTACATACCAGGCAAAAGCCTTGTGCTTAAAAGCAGCCGGCCTGGTTTAGACAGCATCACCAGAGACCGGACTTATCTGACCGCGCCGTCGTCAGCAGATGAGAAGAAATGAGATTGGACTGAGGGCAGAATGGGTGCAGACTGGGTGCAGACTGGACGCTGCAGTGACGGCAATCGCCTCTTGAGGTACAAAGTGGCAGTATGAGATAATATGGGCCGGCGCTAGCTGGGCTAGCTGGGCTAGCTGCTAACTTAAGTAAATATCTCTGCAACACAATACAGACGTCTTTGACATAATGTCAAAACGTATTATTTTCACATTTTGTTGATAATTGTAGTTCATTATTAAACGTTTTAAACTAATAATCTAACACGTTGCACCTTTAAAAAGGTAATAGTCTTGATAGAAGACTACACTAAGTTGGGAATGTATAATGACCTAAAGGCCATTTTTAGTCTATTTTTAGTTATTTTGCCAACAGTGCTTCATTTTGTTGTATGTATTTACATATGAACTAGGCTTTACAATGATGTAATGATTTACCAAATCATCTATGATCAAGATTTGAATATATTTAGCCAAATTGTGTATTTTCACATTTCACTTCACACACACACTTCATTATACAATATTGCACATTACAGCGCTTGAGCTCCCATTGTTTAGCTTATTGTAGGTCAACTTGTCATTGAGTATATGAAATGTTGGATAAACAAGATTATTTAGAATGTGATTTTATTGTTAATGCAACTAGCTATTAAATAAATATGGTATGCTGCTAGCCATATAGAAATTATTTTGCACCTATATCTAAAGTATCTGTCCCTTTATAACAGCTGTTGACTGCTTTATGGAGCCCACAGCAGAGCACGTCAATGCAGCATGTACATTAGCGGTGAATTGAGCTGTTTATTTTGACATCAGTATTTGTTGTGTGTCTTGTGTGTATATACTGTATATATATACATACACACACACACACACACACAGTGTGTGTGTGACACACATGGGAGACAAGGCCTGAAACAGGGAGCAGCAAGCAGTGATGTTGGAGGGAAGATACCTCCACGCTTGCCTATTCCTGCAGCGGAGGAACAGGTGCAAGGAGTTGGCGATCAGGAGAAAGCCCAACCACCTGCAGGATATAGGAGACGGGGACCAGACGAGAAAGAGAGAAAGCAAGCAGGGAGGACATAGGCTACTGGCCAACAGTACGATGAGTGTGAGCGATAACCCAAGTGAAGAAGGAGTGATATAGTGACTGGTACCTGGCTTTAGACCCTTTAAGACCCTTTAGTCCCTCGGCTAAGACGTTTTGTCTATTTCCAAACAGTGAATCAGACCCGGAACGATAGACGACCACGAACCCTTGGATTCCAGACAAACGGACTAGACGCTACTCCCCTTTCCCATTTTGGTTTAAATAAAAACCCTTGAACTTAATTTGTGGTGGATCCGTTTACTGTATCCTAGGGGGATCCCACTATATATATCCCACAGGATGACATCTTCGCCCTAATGATTTTTAATGGTAGGTCAAGGAAAGTGAGTCAAATGGAGAAAGGTTATATATATATGTGTGTGTGTGTCTGTGTGTATGTGTGTGTGCGTGTGTCACATGTTTATGTAATGGGCCCTGAGAGAGCAGACTCCATCATAAATCATCAGGAAAGCAGAATGTCACTCGTCGACTCTGTGTCTACCAAGCCTGAGTGTGTGTGTGTGTGTGTCAAGCGTGCTACCCACCCTGTCTATTCCCAAAAATGAGTTAACTGCACAACAACAAAAATTCAGACCATTTTCTGCCAACATGCCCTGGCCCATTTGACAATCTTAACCACCCGTACACACAGACAGAGTACACACAAATACCGCAGCGATAACGGGACACCAAACAAACAGAGAAGCCTTGTTATACAAGCTGATGGGTCTCACAGTGTACCAAAAAGCATTTACTTGGAAACCTTATCTCACCATTGTCTATGAGAAGAGAGGGGGGGCCGGGGTCAACGGGAGGGGAAGGGAGCGCTTCATCTGCATCTACCTCCGCAATGTAGATGCAGTGGTCCCTCTTCTTGGAGAGGCCGTGGAAGCAGACTGACCAGCCTCTCTGTATCTCTGTCTCTCTCTGTATCTCTGTTTGTATATTACTGTAGAACCATCCCCAATTTAATTCCCTAATTTTCCTTATGCGCAATATTATGCGCATGTCTTCAATCCCACCATCACCATCAGGACACCATCACCTTTTCAAATGAACCAGCATGCCAACTACTGTATAAAGAGATATCCTCTTTAAATTGAAGAATGTAATACAGCTACTGCTATAGTAGAGTATGAGTATACACTCAATCTAACCATTTTCAAACATGTTGAAAAAGCCCTTAAAGTTAGAAGCACTTAAATTGTAAGTGAACCCTTTTGAACACTATGAAGTTAAAAGAAAAATGTTTTGGGCTGAGACTTGTAGGAAGGAGGGGGAGGTGTTATCCCCTTGGTTACGGCTCACAGCAAAGAAGGGGACCTGAGTTCGGAGCAGAACAGAACGTTCACAAACTGGTTGGTGGAGACTGGCAAAAACATAGGATTTTACACCTGTTTTTTTCTGCATTGCGCTATTATTTTAGCAGCAGTGACAAAATAGCATAGCTTACTATGTTCAAGATAATAGAAGACATACTATAACGTTTAAAACAAAAAAAACGATTTTGGGTTGGCCCAGCAACAAGGGGAGTCCATGCTCTCATGCCTGTCTTTAGAGATTGTATCAGTGGTGACAATTTGACTCAACCATATCCATTACTACAATTGATTTGTACGCAACCACTAAAACCGGTCATAAAATCCAGTGTTTCTTTTTTTATAAGTAGTTAGAGAGAAACAAATCTTACCAGAGTTCTCCTTGATGTCCCAGCCCTTGTTCCAGCGAGACCCCCAGTCTCCCCCCACCCCGCTGAGGACGGGCTCCTTGAGGTTGTAGTCCTGGCCGGTAGGGGACGCCGGGCCAGCTGGCTCCTCCACCTGCTCCGGGTATTCCCAGAACAGAGGCCAGAAGAGCTTCCGGTGGCCCATGGCCAACTCCGAGGAGGACGAGGTCGCAGACCAGTCGTTGCGTTGGCCGTCCTTCACCAGGTCAATCTCCATCTCCACTTCCACCTCCGTCTGGGGCTCGTCCACCACCTCGATGGTCACCTGGAGAGACAATGTCACCACAGGAGGAGGGTTTGATGGTCTGATGCCATTTAATTTACTTTGTGATGCCATCAAAGAATAACCAATCACTAAATTCCACAAGCCACAGGGACTGCATTGAAAATTGCTTTATTGCAATTGCTGTTACTGGTTGGCTCAAATTATGAATTAAAGGTGCTGTAGGTACAATTTGAGTTCTAAAGATAGAGCAGAAAAAAGCAAGATTTTGAAACTAAATAACTGAAACGTCCCCTCCCTCTTTGCTCCCTCCCTCCCTACATTTTTCTAAAGTCTAAATTGGCTCATATAGAGGCAGGCGCAGTCAACTCGAAACAGATATTCTCAGAGTGCATTTCACTCACTAATAGCTGACAGATGACTATGCCATTTCTAACAAATTACACTCAAATAATAGCTCTTAAAGGTACTATGTGTAAGAATCAGAAATTCCTTCTCATTATTGGCCCCTTTGGCCGCTAAGTGAACTGCAGCCTGCTTGAGCTCATGCATTCAGAGCACTGGAGCACAAGCTCTGTGGGTTGAGACAATAACAATTATAAACTAATGTTAGTTATAATCATAAATAAATGTACAAATTAAAAATGTATATAAAAAAATATATACATTTTTGCCATTAGACGTCACTTCCTTCCTTCCTTTTTCCTAGCAAAACCGGCCCAGTTGAAATAATAGGCAATGGAGAGAGTCGGGGAAGGTCTTACTGTTCAAGTTAAATTACAACCTGTTCATGTATTGGCAATTTAAAGTGATTTATGCATGTACAAATCCTACATATAGTCCCTTTAAATCTTACCTACAACACATTTAATTAATTAATTAATTATTCACTTGCCATAGAAACATTGGCATTTGATCTCCTGGCTCCAATTTACAATAATCACAAACGGCAATTGAAAAGAAATGCTGTTCCCGAAGTTATATTTTTGTATTCTGTTACTTTTCCAGTTTTTGTAATTGACAAAAATGCATTTTGTAACTGCAGCTATGTAATAGGGTTTCTTTGTAAAGGCTATGACCTGATTATAGTGAGAGCACCGCAGTAAGGTAGGGACATCATTTATACCATCCTCATCCTTAATTTCTTAATATTGACTCTGACACACAGTAGATCAATTCATTGAGAATCAAAGATGGTCATAGTTACAGTGGAAAGACCTGCTTTTCAGTCAAGGCATTTTAAACCAATGTAGTGGGGCAGATAGGCAAACCAATTGTGCATTTTATAACTAAAGCATGAAGGTTTCAGCATATAATCTACATACCCCAAGGTTTTATTTCAGACATGGAGGTAATTTGTATCTGACCTCTGGTGACCTTGAGAGGTCATTGACCTCAGCATTGCATTTCTCCAGTTTTTGCCCCATCACTCATTATAATCATGTATATCTTTGCCAAATTGTAATTTTTGTTTTAATAAAGATGCTTATTTGCGGTCAGCTGCCTCATAACAAAGTTCTGCTGTATTGCCCTTAAGGCATTTATTTAACTTTCTAATCTAATTTAGAAATCTGTAATTTAACTTTCTTTAATTTGTTGGTACCCATTTTTAGTTGAAGGTCAGATTCTTTAATCTATGCCAGCCATGTGAGCAAGACCTGACATCTCCACGTACAGCTGCTAGCCTGTACAAGCTACTTCACCAGGCCTACAATGAGCATTGCACATCTGAAGCAGTCCCTCCAACATTTGAAGAATTGTGCCTACAGTGAGACAGTGAAAGTGTGCATTTCTACTACTGGCTAAAAACCACTGCCATGAGCAGAACAATGCACTCATCAAAGGACCTGGTGGAGCAGTTGGCCTGCAGGTCCAGAAATTGCCAGAATGTCTACAGAATTTGAGAATGTAAACTCCCCGTGAAAACTGTTTGACCCAATTCACTTTGCAAACCAAACACTATCACAGAAACATACAAATACCTCGACGTACACACAGATACACATCTCACCTACCGTAGTCACATTCATATTCTAACAAAGAAACTCAACCAGAAACTCTATGTAGTTAACAAAATCAGACCATATCTTACCCACACAGACACACATGCAATCATTCTTTCAACAATATCATACTGTCTCCCAATTTGGTCCCTCACCACAAAGGAAATCATTGAACCAATAGTAAGACTATACAATAGAGCCTATAAGAGCGCTGCTCTTTCACATTAACGCCTTGACTTTCCAGAACTACACAACAAGGAATTTCAGTTGCACTTAATCCTGTACCGGCTTATAAAAACAACTATGGCCAAAGATCTTTTTCTCACACATACACCAAAATTTGGAATGAGATCCCATATCACATCAGAGCAATATCCTCTATTTCACACTTAAAACAGGAATTTAAAATGAATCTGATGGACAGACTTGTAACCACTGATTCTACTGCAATATACATACACCACCTCATCCACTCAACACCTAAGCCCATCAAATGCCCTTGCCACATCCTGTGTCCAATGTCTTCTATCCTTGTCCCCAAACCTTGTTTTGCCCTCTCCCCAACGTCCTTCCCACTGATCCTCCCCTTTGTCGTCTCTGTGTAGTTGTTTAATGTGAGTAATGTGTTCACCTGTGTCTTTTATGTGCTGCAGAACAGGAACCTGCTGAAAACCAGTCAGGCCTGATAAACTAACATGTTTTACCCACCTGTAATGTTACTTTAAAAAAATAATAATAATCCATACTGTGTAATGATCAAATTGACCATTAGCAAACACCTGCCTATATTCATTAAAGCAAAGGGAGGGAGGGAGAAGAGAACAGAAGAGAAGAGACAAAAGATATACAATTAAAAAAACTAAATCGTATAATGTTAAAGATGTGAGAGTGGACATAGGAAGGTAGTTATGAAATAACAAATGGTGAAATAAATAATAGTGAAAGAGGGTAGGCCTTTAGAAAATAACTGCACAATGTTTGAATGTAGTTTTAAGAGTAGACATTATCAAAGTATGAGTGAAAGTTGGAGACGGAGCAAAGAACAAAGACGTACAGTTCATTGGCCTTCGTCTAGGAATCTGGGAAGATTCAGTCAGTGATAAGAAGCAACGTTGTAAGGAGAGCGATTATGTTTATTATGAATAAATCATATCTCCCTGGATTGTTCCAACATTCTTTTCCACTGTGAAAACATGCGTCCTGCAGTCAGTATAAAAAAATCTATTAGGCATGAACATGGTGTTACTGCTGTAATCCAGTACAGCATCAATAATTTGTGTTGGGACTACGATCACATGTTAGTGTTTTGTTAGTGTTTTATTTGTTGGATGGATGGATGGCTGTTTGATGAAATTCAAGCATACTTTCCCTACATAAATCAGGGCTGTTGTGAGTCTAAGGTAAGGGGGATGCAGGCAAGCAGATGGCAAACAAGATTTGGGGGATAGGCAGACAAACAGGTAGCGAGACCCACATACAGTACCATACACTGCCGCCACACACACACACACACACACACAAATATAACACGTATACACACAAACATAACACATGCACACACATGCACAAACACACAAACACACACGTATACATCTTACAGCAAGTCTAGACATGAGCCAGTCTGTTAATGTGTCTGTCTGCAATTGTTTATAAAGACCAAACGTTACTGGTAGACAGAGATTACAACATGTTGAATTGAAAAAAACACAACACTTTTGCGTAGTCAGCATTGATAATAATAATATATTGATAATAATGTTCCGCAAATATACATTTTGTTAACTGTGACTTCCTCATATGTTCTATAAATAACACTCTGGTTTGGTGCAAGAGAGGTAACAAATGACTTTTTAGGGTACAATTTTAATTCAATATAACAATACTGTAGCAGCATGTTGGCCATTTATTTCTCAGTTTTGTTTATTTAGACATATTCGAAAGTCAGCTTTAATCTGTATTTGATACAGTCCATGTGCGTTACACCCACACCAGAGCTCGGCTGGTCACACAGTTTTTGACCTGCTTTTTCCTGCTGTAGAGCTAACAGATACACTTCTAAACAGCGTGTTATATGTGTTGTATACAAGTGTTATATCCAATGTTATCTCTATTGGGGAAATTTTGAAATGTAACAGGTCCAAACGAAAAATGAGAAAACCAAAGACGGCAGAACGGTGGACAGACAGGAGGCGGAAGTGAAGTGTAAAAAACTCAAAAACCAAGAGGATAGAATGGCCATTCTATAAAAGTGTAACATTATGCACAGGATCTATACCAGGGTAACGTTAGAAGATAGACAAACAAATGCATAAATAAAAAGAAAGAAATAAAGAAATAAATGCATACATAGGCTACATAAATAAAGATCTTTTTTGTTTTAATTTAGACATGAAATATATTTTATCCAAAAAATGTGTGATATATTATTTAGTTGCATATATATATATATATATATATATATATACTGTATATATTTATTTTATTTCATTTCTCATACCAGTGATCGTGTCTTTAGTTCACCATCACATCGCTAATTCAGACTGTAAACATCTGTTCAATATCCAACTTAAAAAAACAATGTTTAAACTGGATAAACTGCTATTGAGAAGAGTGATTTTTTACAATAATGACCGCCTGGTGGGCGGTCATTATTGCAACGGCGAAGGCTTTTGATTACTCAAATAGTACAAAAATAATAAAAATAGAAAATGAATAGTGGTCAATGTTGACATTGTGGCGAGCCACCACAAATAAATCAATATATGGGAAACACTGCACACAGAAAGTGTGTGTGTGTGTGTCACAGTGACACAGTGATGATTATAGTGACGATTCTCTCTGACCAATCAGTAGTCTGCAGTGTTTTCACGTCACTTTTTGGCATCGCCTCAGCTCGCTTGGAACCTTGAAGTGATACCAAAAAAAAGTACCAGGTACTGTACCAGGTACTATCCACAACGTTTTCCTGGTGGAAGCGAGTAGAGGGTTAGGGTTAGTCGAGTTGAGCCGGTACCATGCGGTGGAAAAGCACAGATAGATAGGACATGATAACGAGGTAGAAGTCCAACTCCAATCTGCAGGGGATATCTGCCACTGGCTCTGGAGGATAGCACATCATAAATAGGTTTGTCTCTAGGTCATAGTGAGGATAGATGCAGTCTTACTTGGAAAGCATGACACATTTTCCCTCAAAATAAAGAGTGAAAAAAAGATGAATCATGCAAAGACTAATTAGCCTCATTTTTTCCCCCATGAGTCTACACCAGTTTTGTGCACCACAAAGTAACGCCACAAAGTAACGCCACAAAGTAACGCCACAAAGTAACGCCACAAAGTAATGGCTATTTTCTCCCCACCCCCAATAGCCACTTAGATGGGCGAGAAACCACACAAAACTAATCCTGTTAAAGTAATAGCATCAACTTTGACCTTCTTTGTTTCCAACCCCTGCAGCCCCAGCTTAGGTGTGTCCCACGCGACCTGAAGCGCTCCACTGTCAACACATCTTTGGTGAGTTGGGTCATTTCATTTTCGGAGGAATTCCTGACTGCAGGGCGAAGAGCGCTTAAAAAAAATGCAGGTATGGAGAGAGAGAAATATGAAGAGGAAATATGAGAGAACATTGGGCAGAATAGGTTGAATAGAAAGGGCACCCATCTCTTTAAATTAAGGGCAATTGTAGAATTCCATTCTTTGCTCAAAGGAGATGAGGTATCATTTGTATTGTGAGTTAAGTTGAGCTCATCATCATCAACCTTTATTTTACCAAGCAAGTTCATTAAGAACAAATTGTTATTTACAATAATGGCCTCACAGACAGACAGACACACAGAGACACAATGGCTCCTGTCTTTTTTGTTTAGGAAGGTTCCTAACTGAGTGAAATGATCCGGAAGTATCTAAGTGGCAGCCATGATAAGAGCTGGTCAAATCCTCTAAATGCTAAGGAAAGGTGCTTCAATGCTTCCTTTATCTCATTTAGCATAGGGTACACTGGACCATCCTTTATGAAAGGAAAGGAGATAATGCCGTCCCACAATTCCTTGCAGCAGCAACATTTAAAGCGACGCACCATCGACCGCTCACGAAAACAAACGATCAACATGACCGACAAGGGATGCAGATCATCAACAATCATACTACTGTCATTTGGATTCATGTCCATAAATATAAGTGGACAGGATTCTCAATATGACCATTTTGTTTCACTTTTGTAACCGGTAGCCTATATTCCATTTTTTATTTCAATTCCAACCTTGGAAGTAATATTTTTCACCGGGTTGTCCGCATTTACTGCTGTACATAGCCTGCATGATAGGTATGCATGATAGGTAGACATACGGTAAGAAGTAAGATGAGCTTTTAGTAGTCCATCTTCAGAACATTGTAGTTTCACCTCAGCAGACCCACGTCCATAGCATCTGCCGTCACATAATTACTAGAGCCCGACCGATGACTTTTTGCCACCGATACCGAGTCCTAACCCACCGATTACTGATGTTAGGTACAAAAAATATAAAAGATAAGATGATATTAAATTAAATATATTAAATATTTAACTTGAATTATACAATGAACAAGCAAACAAGTAGGCCTGAATATAAAATACACACATGAACTGAACTTTTTTTTAAAACTGCTATTTTAGTACTTTAAGTAGTCTGTACGTAGTCTGGCAGACGGAAATGCGTGCTGTGCCTTTAAGAAAAGACGCGATGGCATGTAAACACAGAGCACTACAGAGTTTAGTTTGGACTAGTTAAGAGTAGAGCCACACGGTTTAGTTTAGTTTAGACTAGTTAAGAGAAGAGCCACAAGGTTTAGTTTAGTTTAGACTAGTAAAGCTACATGGTTTAGTTTAGTTTGGACTAGTTAAGAGTGGAGCCACACAGTTTTCTGACCGTGTCAATAAGTTTAGACGGCAGACTGTAAAGGAAAGTGGAATAAATGAAACATCACTGGGATTACTGTTTATGGGAATGAGTCAGGCCAACACACTCACGCACTAAAGGAGCTATAACGGATAATACCATAGACTGTATGGATAATACACACCCAACACCGATTTAATCCAACATATAATCAAATGTAATAGTTTGGCCTGTGATACGCTCTGCACGTATACATATGCGCAGCCAGAGAAAATGATGAGAAATGTGTAAAATGTAGATTACCACACATTCAAAAGTCAGTGTTGAGCATAGTTTGCAGTCTGCTCTACTTTTTATACTTATTTAAAAATCGGGACACATTGGCTGCATAACTGCCGATAACGATGTCATCAAAAAATATCAGACATATCAGCCATACCGATATATCGGTCGGGCTCTAATAATTACATAGCCTAGTGTAAGTGCAATTGGATTGTCTTGGCACCGCAGTCCTAAGTCCTTGACTGAATTCTCCTTCACATCTTTCCTTGACCTGACGTTTTCCATTGAGGTCAAGGAAAATTGGTTAGGAAAATACAGGAGCCAATGATGAAAACAAGGGAGCAGCAAAGACATATGAGGCAACAAACCACATGAACAGGCAATTCATAGCACAATAGACAGCACAGACTACGGTAGTACAAAACAGGACAAGGGGCAATAAACAATACAGTACAGCATCATAGATGACATATGCCAGCACACACATGACAGATCACACATAGCAGCCCATAAAAAAGAGGAGGTAGACAGAGGGGTTGGCTGGGGTTGACTTTTGACTGAGTGGGACTTCACAGAGTAGTTTTGTACTTTTACTTTTGCTGCAGTTAGGAAAGCAAGTTAAACATGTACAGGAAGCAAGTTGGACTTCCCACAAGAGTGTGTCTTCATGCAAGAATACAAATGAATTGAAACAAGTGAATTGCTGAATTCATTTTAAAAGTGTAACAAAACTTGATGAAATTGGTCAGTGATTTCGTATGAGGTTTAGCTTCATGAAACCAAACAAACATACAGGAAATGAAAGACAATACATGCTCACAAACCTGGCCACCAACAGGCAGGCAGGTACACAGACACAGACAGACACAGACACACACACGATGGATCCTAGATGCTTCTTACCTGGATGTTAGGATTCTGGGAGCCCAGGTCTGCGTTGGCCAGGTCAGGGAAGTTCCTCAGGTCCAGGATGAAAGGCTGAGGATCCTCCTCTGGTTCTGGCTGCGGGAGGAGTCCCTGGGAGCGGTACTTGGACCAGCGCCCCCCCCTGGAAGAGGGGGCAGGGGGGAGGGTCTGGAGCAGGTTCTCCCCCTGGAGCTCCTCTAGAGTGGGCCGCCGGTTTCCACTACTGCGCTCCAATGCCTCCTTAAAAGTAGAGAGTAGAGTATATTGGAGATAGCTTGACAATCATCCTGTATTTCTATTTCCTTTCACTTCAAAATTCAGTCTGAAGTTTCTTTCATCTGAGCTGTTTTCAGAGACTGGGCAGGATTGCTTCTACCTAAAACAATCACTAAGCGGATAACGATTCTGCAAGTGAGGTTGCTCTCCGTTGATGATTGATGATTGATTGATAGAGCCAATATTTCTGGAAGTCTTCAATAGCAGAATCCATAGACTTTAAATATACAAGACAGAATCCAAACTTTTCACCACGGGAGTCACCATGTGTTTTCTGTTGGTCACTATGGTCACTAGATTTCGTCATTTATTTCAAGTCCCGCCTACAAGATGCTGATTGGCTCGTGAAAATTCTGGCCAAGCCGAGTAACACTCAACTGACACCAGACCCTGAATCAACATTTTTAAAAAGTACCAGGCAACATCGGAGATGCCCCAGGGTTGAATCTTTAACACATTATCGTTCAAGTGTGTTTCAATCTCTGGCTCTCAAAAAATTAATTGACGATGACAATTAGATTGGAGGTGGAGATTGAATGGTTGTAAGTGTAACCATAATTCACATCTACCCCTTGCCAAACACACTAACACACATACGCCACTCAATCCGTCTTGTTAGGTTTGAACTTTAGAGATTTACATCACAGGAAAACCTTCAACGATGTAATTCCTTCAACAGCTTAGTTTCCCCCCATAGTTTTTCTACTTTTTTACCCTTTGAGTCAACAATTGACTCACACCACAAGGTGAGACAACGGTAATGAGAACATCTGTGCTACGGAGAAAAAAATAAACGTAAAAACCAATCCCGCTCAAAGGAGCGGCGTTGGACGTGAACGCGCTGGGAACAAGATACATGTTATGTGATTTGGAGTCGACTAAAGGAGTAGTGGTGGTGTATGGGTGGGCTGCCGCCACTCATAATTCTACCTGACATATTTGACTGTTTGAAGACTGGAAGAAGGTCTGTTTAGTAGTCATTTTCCCATCCTGTGTGCCTGTATATTAATAAACGCTGCCATTCTGCCCTTATTGTTGGCCCTGGGAGGCGGGAGAGCGCGGCGTGAAGAACACCATGTGACAGGCCAACTGGGACCCAAGGTCTGCACCATGCCAAGAAGGAGTTCACCATTCATGCAACTACTCATTTAAGTGCCTTGGTGGGAATGAGCATATGTGTGTGTTGGGGGGTGTGTGTGTTTTTCTAAGTGTTGCAATGCAGTTCCATAGGCACGGATAAATGTATGTGTACAAAGTGTCTAAGACTAAATCCTCGACAGAATGGAACCAGCTCTGTCTCAAGCAAAGAACTGAAGCTGTTTTAGAGGGTGTCAAAAAATACTCCTGTAAACCTGCGTGTGTGTACCTAATTACACAAGTGTAAGCCCTTAAGCTCCGTGCGCAATTGTAGTGCCAATGAAACACCAGTTTATGTCTCATCCTCACCACCCTCCAAAAAAAGGAAACATAAAAGCTAATCCACCGAGCTAAAGGTTTGGATGCTAACAGACCACCATGTCCACAGGCCTCCTGCTAATACATAGATTATGGTATACGGTTCCCTCCTAACCTCAATTAGGGCGTAGAGTAGGTCATATGAGAGTTTTGCAGCGCTGACACCACCGCCACCCCTATAC
>OMKN01067190.1:0-11087 GCA_900302345.1 Melanonus zugmayeri
ACCTGCCGCTGCAGCGCGATGGCTTCAGCACGCTGCAGTTCCACCGGGGACGCATGTCCAAGCAGCGCAGCGAGAGCCCCGGGCGCATCCGCCACCTCATGCACTCGGTGCAGAAGCTCTTCGCCAAGTCCCAGTCGCTGGAAGGCTCCGCGATGAAAGGCAGCTTGAACGGCCGCACTACGGCGGGAGGGGTAGGCGGCGGGGCGGCGGACGGCGGGGACGACGGGTGCAGGGCGTCCCGCCGGAGCAAGAGTAAAGACAGGGCCAAGACGGAGGGGTCCAAGCAGAGGCCGAGGCCCAACACGATAGCGCTGTGGAGCTCGGACGACACCCTGGACAGCGACACGACCAAGGCGGGCACCATGGCGGTGGGGTACCGCAACCCGCTGAGCATGATGACGCTGGGGAGGGCGGTGTCCGACAGCCAGGCCCACCTCCGACACCCCATCCCACAGGGCTACAACACCATCTCGGCATCTCACACCCTCAAGACGTCCAAAAGCAGCGGGGACCTCAAGTTCCTGGCGTGCCCCGGGACCATGCCGCTGGAGGGCAAGGCGGAGGAGTGCCGGGGGAGGGCGGGCAAGGAGGGCACGCTGGTGAAGAGGGGGTCGTGGTCCACGCTGACCCTCACCCAGGCCAGGCAGGTCTTACAGAAGGGCTCCGCTTCGGTCAACAAAGCGCTGTTGAAATCCAAGTCGTGCCACCAGGACCTGGCACAACAATACCTTCAGGTGGGCTTTTCGAGCTTTTCGTTTCATTAGCAATCTGGCGCCCAGATCGATATCATTAATCATCCTCAGGAATTTCAGGGTAATTGTTTTTTTTCTCGTTTTCTCAGCAATGCTTAGAAAGGCTTTTCAGGTACTGCACGATAATGAGGTAATTATATTACATGGAGGGCAAAAAAAATGCTCCTAATTGCCCATTGCTAATTAATAAATACATTTTTTTAAATAATATTACAAAAGAGAACATTAGGTTCTCTGTGCCAAATCTTATTCTATGAATTGAGTTTTGTAATTTTGGGGACTGCACTCAACTGCACTGCACAATTTGTCATTGCTGACACTGATTAACAACACCACAAGCCAATCAATCAATGACTCCCAGGTCATTATAACATAAGTTTACAACACATCAAGTCATTAACATCCGCCTGTTGTGTGTGTGTGTGTGTGTGTGTGTCAAACCAAATCTGAAGATACGTTTGTGTACTGCAGGTTCCACTGGGGGACTGGGCAGGCTCTCTGTGCCCGGGCAAGGCCGGGGGAACAGAGATCCCTTGCAGGAGGATGCGCAGCGGCAGCTACGTGAAGGCCATGGGTGACACGGAGGACAGCGAGGACTCGGAGGGGAGTCCCAAACCCTCCCCCAAGTTGGCCGCCCGGCGCCAGAGCTACCTGAAGGCCACCCACCTGTCGCTGAGTGAGCAGCAGGCCCCGCCTCTTCCGCGCAAGTGAGTCCTACGTCCACGCTTCCTCCTATAACCGACCGGCGCTTGGCATAATAATAACAGCACATCGATGCTTCATCAATTACAGTTAGTCGGTCAGCCAGTGAGTCAATCAATCAAACTTTATCTGCATATAACCAGGGGAGTAACACGACGATAACAAGGAATAGAATGAGAACTCACCACAAAAAACGTGGTTATTATTAATTCATAAATTCATATTAAAATGGCAGTTTTATATATTTATTATATCTGGGACTACACTGTCCCCAAAGCTAGTCACCAGGTGGCAGCATCTTGCCGCAAGTAACTCTTTGAACTGACACTCAAAGCAAAGCAATACTGTGATATGGATATTAAACTTGCAATACATTCAAATCTTTTTTTATCATCATTTTAGATATAAATATTATACAGAACAAAAACAAAATGTGCTTTACCCCTACATCTGTATGGACAGGCCTCGTTGCCACCCTCTCATGGATTCCCTTTGGTATCAGCTACTTTGCAGAGTGCTTGCTCTATGCAGCATCTGAGGTCAGTGTTATCTAGTAGGCCCAGGCTAGCCTGGACTTCCTGCCCACCAACCTACCCACACGTCCCCTACCACCACTACCTACCAGCACTTACCAGCACCTACCAGCACAACCCGTCACTGTTTTCACTGTTGTTTAACCTTTAGCCTTGTGTCTTTAACCTTCCCAGTGTTCTGCCCTTCTTCTTCTTCTCTGGTTTATGTAATTTACCTTGCAGGTATCCCACAGCGATGTGTGTGTGTGAACATGTGGCACTCGGCCACACTTCACTTGTTGCTTTGTCGTTGCATCATCATTACTCCACTCGGACGCCTCCCACGTGTATATCCCACCGTCTGTCCTCCCAACCGCAGCAGCACCCAGAACAGAGAAAACCTGCACGGCCCAGCGTTGTTCTTTCATTTAACCTTAAATCTTCTCCCCCATTCATCTCAATCACAAAAGACCCAGGCGTCATTCAAAAACATCCACTGTTACCTTGCTATGATGTAAATCAAAATATTGGCAAGATATCTCTCTCCTAAAAGTGTGACTTTGAGACCTGCTTCGCCGTGCAATGTAAGTCAATTACAACTATTGAAGATATCGCGCCAATATTTGGAGTTACATCATAGCAAGGTAACACAACCCAACCCTCTAACAAAATGTACTGATGCTTTAACTTTGAAACACTTCACCCTACAGCTCCCTTCCATGTCTAAAAGAGCAGTCTACGAACCGGAGCCTGGACAACCTGGACTGTCTGGTGGGTCCAGTGGATCCTCCTCCCTGCCACTGGACCACTGACTTCAAACACGGCTTTGGGACCATCGGCAGAGGTATTGGTGCTCAGGTATGGCTTCTCATGTCTTCTCTGCATATTATGTTTTTATTGTGTGCAAGAGGAGCAAAGGTGGCTAATGTTTTACATTATAATGTACTGACTATCTGAGACATACTGTATGCAGTTTTATTCAAACATAAATTGCAAATAACCACTACATTATGTATGCCTTTTGAGATATCTTGTTCACAGGTGAATAGAAAACAACTTAAACATAGCTTGCCGGTGGAAAATAACTGACATGAACAGGCAAACCAAAAATGAATGATATTTGACATCCTATTATTCTGCCCTTTCATGTGAAGAAAACTGTGATTTACTCCATCTGTCTATTACTCCCCTGTGACCATACTCCCCTATGAGTGATGGCTCTCCGACGGCCCTTAATTCCCCCTCAAGCATTGGGGGCATTCGGGTGCATGCTGATGAGACCTCACCTGTGCGCGTGTTCTCGTAGGTGTGCGGGCAGGTCTGCGGCCGCTCTGTCCCTTACTATGAAGGCGAGTCCCAGGCAGTGGATGCTCTGGATCTCCCGGCCGCGACGTGCTTCCGCTCGCGTAGTCATAGTTACTTGCGGGCCATCCAGGCCGGCTGCTCCCAGGACGACGACACGGCGTCCGTGGACTCGGACTCGCCGCCGCCCACCTCTATGGGGTGTGCCTACAGTTCCCACCCCAGTGAGTATACCAGTGAGTATACTCATAATACTCTAAAAGTCGTTGGTATATTGGGTGTTTTTTGGAAAAATAAATAACCTCTGCTGATGTTACTGTATCTCACTTTTATCTTCTCAGATGACACTATACTACACTACTGCTACAGTATGTGCTATATATAGTATATATTGATTCATAAAAGTTCTGCTTTGCTTTGCAGTAGGCCTAATAAGGAAAACTGACCCACTGCCAGAACTGTCTGTTTGTTTTTATTGAGTGTTTTCAACATATCATAAAACATTCATATTTAAACTGACAATGTCCACATATTAAAATGTTGTTATTTATATCAATTAACATAAATTCTATAAAAGCAGCGTGGAATTAATTGTGTGGTATGCACCACAATATATCCAGAAGAGACCACAGAAAATGCAACTTGAAATAATAATAGCACGGTTTAAACCTATTTAGTGGGCTAGTCATGTTTAACTAAAGTCTTTTCTAATATTGTGTTTTTATTTAATAATATATTTAATAATATTTAATTAATTATTTTAACTGGAGATAAAGCCTAAAGGGTGGATTATTAATCAGAGTACAAATCAGTGTAGTTAAATCATCCCTATTCAAATGGAGAAAGCTATTGGTCCCCTTTGAATAATACATAATAATTATTAATAATTAATAATAAACCAATCGCAGACATGCACACGTGTTTGCATATTTGATTATTCATGTGAATAAATTGTTAAATATTGTTAAATAGTTTTACGTTTATGTATTTTATTATGGAAGCCCATAAGGGGGACCACAGACCTGGACTAGTCAGTCCACTACCGGTCCTCCTCAGTCAGGTCCCGTGGTGTCCCCAAACTGTGAGCGTCCCGCCCCCGCGGGTCGCGCCGGTGCAACAAATGAAACGCACCTGCGCTGACGCACCACGCAGCACTCCACGTGAACCAATCGCGTCGCCTATCGATGAAACCGCGGACGGCAAACAGCCAATCAGCGTCGCCGCGGTGCCTCCGGGGGCAAAACGTGGACTCCGATCCTCATTGTTTAGGGCGTGTTCTACAAATCTTTTCTTCAAAGCGTCTCTGCCGTTTGTGTGTGTGAGACAAAACCGACAGACAGACATTATCACCCTCTGCTCCTTCTCTCGTCGGGGATTTAATTCATTGAATGGACGGGATCTACGGACACGTCCACGCGTTTATAAGACGGTAAGGCTCTCGGTCGTTACGATGAGGGGTTAGCAGGCGGCTAACTCTGGCGGCTAACGACTACCGTGGAAAAGAAAGGGGAGGTTAGCTGCGATGCTAATAATAACAATAAGTCACGTTTCACTCGAGATGTGAAGGATAACCTTCAAGTGTTACCCGATTCATGTGACTGAATACGCCCTAAGCGGCTTCCGTCTCTCGTTTTTTACGTCAATCACGGCCGTGTGGATGCTGGCGTCCAGGTGGAGGCTCCTCATGTAACGTCCAGGTGGAGGTTCCTGATATAACGTCCAGGTGGAGGTTCCTGATATAACGTCCAGGTGGAGGTTCCTCGTGCAATGTCCAGGTGGAGGTTCCTGATATAACGTCCAGGTGGAGGTTCCTGATATAACGTCCAGGTGGAGGTTCCTCACGTAACGTCCAGGTGGAGGTTCCTCACGTAACGTGAGCTTTGCTAGTGAAGCCAAGCTAGGGTCGGTGTGTAACCTCCAATACCTGCCACCTTAGGGTGAATACATCCATAAATGAACTCCTTTTGGTGTCATTTGCTACAGAGGTTCCCTAATAACGCGTCTCTCTATGGAGCCAGACAGGCAGCGCCGTGGTTTGCGGGGTCAGGGGGTCTCCTACGGCGTCAGGGGGGTCTCTACACCCTGTCCCATCATGTCCATTGAGATGCAGCTTTGCCCCCCAGTCACGTTAAAGCTGTAGGGGTGGACGACTGATCACAATGTTTATGTTCAACGTGTGGTGTGTTGGGTGTAGTAGTGGTGTTGAACCCCATCTGGCTCTCCATCGAGGTGTTGATCTGCAGGCTCGTAAGGGGTCCCATGTGAACTTCCACAGTGTAACCATGAGCTGTTGTCCTCCTCCTTCTCCTCCTCCCTGTTGTTGGTAGTAAACGCTGTTGCACTGGATCATGTTTCCCTCGGGGTGATGGATATTGGCATCATTTTCATGTTGATGTCACACAGTAAAACTTGTTTAGCTGTTCAGTGTGGTCCATTTATGCATGAGGCCATCTGTTCTCGCTGCTGTTGTCTGGAGGACTTGAGGACCGAATCTATATTTTATTAGTTTCTTTTGGTGTTTGGTACTTGGACACTTCATCCAGGTCATCCACCTGGAGGTGTCAAATGAACACCTGCTTGGAGGAGGAGGATGTCCACTGCATGGACTGACCCACTGGTCTATTTAGTTGCACTCAAAGTCCTCACTAATGGAAAGATCTCCTTTTTGTAAAGGGCACTAAAAATAATGTACACTCATGCAATGATATTGGCTATGATTTAGCCTCCTATATGTCTATGTGATGCTATTTTTAGTAGTTTATTTAGTTTATTAGTTTGCTTTAATTGTGTGAAGAGACGTGTCTAGTTGAGATATGTGCTCCATTGCACATGTATTGCATTGATAGACCGTGAGTCACCATGAGACTCATGTCCACGATGAGGTCATCTCTGTGACTCAGTGGGCGAAGCCGACTCTAGTTTCTCAATAAGGTCAGCGGCTGCAATTTCAGGGATTACAGGTGTACACGGCGTTATCTGGTACAGGGTTGGCGTCTTATCTCACGTTGTCTGCTCACGTTGCATCTTGGAGCACCGGCCTGTTTTCACGGTCGCCTCTCAAACTTTTAATTGTGAATGCATGCTTGAAAACCATCTTGTGTCGTGAGCGATACTAGCGGCGGCACACTGCATTTCATTCCTCATTCACCCGTATCATTTTTGTAATGTTACACTGAGGTTTGTGACTCTTGTCTCTACAAATACGTTCATGACATTGATATCATGGTCACGCTGGGAGAATGTGTAGCTGACAGATTGAACAATAGTGGCACTTGTCAAGTGATCATGTGGTCGTGCTCTCAATCAGGTTCAGGTGATTCGGCTTTCAACCAGGACATTCCTGTGGGGAATTAAATACTTGTCACTATGAACGCTCGACTGAGCAATGTAAGCAATGTAATTTGACATTTCCTTCTTGAGCTGTACATTTTAAAGGCAAGTTCTGCAGCCTAGCTTTCGGAAGTGTTTACTCTTTCAATCATCATTGAAACTCTGTGTCGTCACTTTTTTTTGTCTTTTGTTGCTTTGAAAGAATGTATTGTTCTCTTCCAACAAAGAAGCTGGTTTTCTGTTTATTGTCTCATGAAATGGGTATCTCTCTCTCTTTGACCATTGACTTCCTGCCTTTCTGGGCCTAGTGCAAAAGAAAAGGCCTCCACAGCCTGCCTCTGTGCACCATTTGGAAACAATGTATGTCTGGGTCACGTTTTGTCTGGTTCAGGTTCACTCTAAAGCCTAATTCTAATTAACACTTTGTCAAAGCAAAATTGCTTTAAACTGTGATCAGAGTTCAAAAATCCCAAGAGATCCTCTTCAAAAAGTGTGTGTGTGTGTGTGTGAGATCTGACAGCTCTCACACAAACGGGTGCTATTGAGTCATTCACTGGCTTACTTCCTTTTGGAGATTATTATTTTAGCAGCAGCTTGATTTAAACATATTTGTCAGTAGCGAGTGTGTTATGCAGATAACTGACACCAATGGGCTTATTTCAGTTGCCCCGTCCATTTAAACTTGAGCTTGTTCCCTAAGCACTAGCTTGAGCACGCTGTCAATATTTACAACCATCATACAAGCAGCAACTTGTAAATAAACCAGATTACCATCGGCAAGCAATGGGTAATGTATTCATCTGGGAGGAGGCTATGATTGAGGCACATTCTCATGAAGACTTTTGAAGAAGCGCCGCTGAAGCATTCCTGAATTAATTCCAGAGGCAACTGTCAAGACGGTCGGTACACTGAGGAACGATAATCGCATCGATCTGTTGCAGATGACGGAGCCAACAGCGGGCCTAGATGGTGTTATGAGACACATCCTGCAGCAGGAAGAAGGCTTTATCGCCTGCGCCCTATATTACCCCGGCACCAGAGAGCTCCTGTACACAATGCCTTGGATGTCATTATTGGAGCGTTTTTCATTATTCAGGGTACCTGAACGGTGCCATGCCATCCACCACCGGGGGGAAACGTTAATACACGCCGGAGCCGCCTGCAGAACATCACTCACCATTTGAACACTCATAGCTCCCTGCCTACTCAGATCGCAGACGTGGTACGAGTTGACACGGACTCAGAAGTTATTGCGCGCCCGCGTTGTACACATTGGCTGTGTCAGCGGCGGCACTAAACTGTGCGAGCTAAACGCAAACTCGGCTCTCTCGGGAGACGCTTGTCTGGAAGGGTTGTCCGCTCCCCTAAGTGGCTAAGACAGACACGGCGGCTGTTGCATAACGCTCTTTTCTTCTTCATCTACAACCCCCGAACGTAAATCTGACATGCTTTGGGATGTAATAACACGTCATATGCAGACTCACTGTTACAGAGAAGTGCTGTGGCCTGGTGACTTTTTGAACTTCACTTTTGTGATTGGTTCTTGTTCTTGTTTTCTTTGAGTTTCAAAGGCTGCGGCTAGGGGTGTGCGATATGATTATCGGATCGTGAACGATTAAAACGTCTCCACGATCTGCCTTTTTAGAGGATTGGGGTGGTCATGATGTAATTAGTTTAGACGGTGTGGGATAGGAAATGGACATAGGAAAACAATGGAGTTTGTCGCTCACGGTATCTGACCGCATCGCAAGTGAACGCCACAGTCACTCCACCAAAACAAACCACTGTGGCCACAACAAAGCTACATGCAGGCGTGGCGCATTGTCATCACCGGTGCGTTGTCAATCACAACACAGCGTGAAAACCTATTGCTACACCTGCGTTGCCATAGTGACAAACTAACCTTCAGGTGACAGCCAACAAACTAACCTTCAGGTAACGACCAACAACTAACGTAATTATACTTAAATTCGATATGTAGGTTATTTTCTTTATTCAGTAATGTATGTACATGATCGCATGCTGGACCACGGTGCTGTTGTAGGGTAGGTTTGTTTCTGGAGTCATGTTTCTGATTGTACTTGAATACAAGTCTAGACCACGACGACAAATAAATGCTGAATGTTGCTGATTTGCAGATTTAATTAAAAACTGATACGATTGAATAGATACTTTGCCTGAATGGGCTCTGATCCTGTTCTTTTAGGTTTTGTTTCCCTGTTTATATTTTCCTAAATAATTATTTATTTATATATATCTAGGAAAATTGGTTGGTTTGGTTGAACTGTTCAGTAACTTGCAAAACAAGAATCGTGATCCTGCCTGAAAAAATCGGGATATGATATTTTTGCCATATCACCCACCCCTAGCTCCGGCCTTATGAAGACTGCTGCCACAGGTGTTAACTCTTGCCATGTCCAAAGAAGAATACAACCGAGGAAGTGATGCCCGCCCATTCACCCCTCTCACGGGCACCAGGCCCATTCGTAGTAGAGCTTGAGCCGGCCACCATGGCCCAAATCAAACCGGGCCACCAGAATGGATTGTGCTCCTTCCCCAGGGGTGTCGGTAATCTGAACTTGGCCCACTTTGTAGAGACTTGATTGCTCGCGAGCAATATTGAGTCCTTATTTGGCGATGCTGGTCGTAATAGTTTTCATGTACGTTTCCTGCCTTTCCCATGTACGCAGTTGTGCATTCTTATCTTTGAATGTAGATCACATCGAGAATGTGTAATTGGAGGGTCTGTGTATATTTTAACACAAACGCCACATTCATTTCTTGAAATGCCCTCTTATTAATGAGGTATTCCAACAATGTGTGCCATTTCTGGGGGAGTGCATTATCCCCTTTGTTGACGGCTGGATGTCAGCCAAACATACTGTTTCTGTTCAACCGGAGTGTTTTAGGGAGGACTGCGTTTCAGTGATGGAGTTTCCACACTTTTTTACTGTTTGTTCGTTAATGATGGGTGTATTCGTTTTTTGTAATCCGAAGACTCATTTTTCATATTTATGTAAAGCTAACGTGTGATTTGCCTACGTGAAGCGTCTGCCATGTGAACACAGTAATTGAATGTGACTCGGCGTATAATAATTTGACCCTTTCCTCAGTCCTCTCAAACAGTCATTAATCACAGTCATCCAGCTGTTAAAATACACATCCCCCTCCCTCTTCCTCCGTAGAAAGACGCATGTTATTTCACTCTAGTTGGCCTGTTTCAGCCCACCACAACCCTGCAATTAGCTGCTGGTGACGGAGTAAGAGTCACCCTCTACATTGGCAGAACTTTCCCTGGCTGTGAGTCAGATCTGGTTCGCTGACGATGGGTAAACCCCTCTTCGGCCTCCATTGTGAATTCCTTTTTTATTCAAATGTCTTCGGGGTCTAGGAGCTCTAGTGAGTGTTTATTTCTCTGTCAGATCCAGGTTCCAATAGAGCCTAATGTTGTGCTTTGTTTTTGCATGGATTGACGTGTGCTCGGTGTGGCGTCCTGGAGTTGAAGCAGAAAGCGGAGTTTGAGGCGTAAATGGGGATTATAGGCATGATATATATCGTATATTATAACAACTACTAAATTGTATTTTGCATCTAATCAACTGTATAGATTGTGTTATTCCATCACAAATCTTAATCTGTATTTTTGTACAGATCTTTTTTTTTTTGGTCACTTGAGAAAACAAAGTTTGGAACCATTTTAAGGACGAGCGATATTCAATATATTCAAATGTATTGAAGTACACCCTTGCAGTGTAGTCTGTAGTCTGCAACTCTTTAGCTAATGCAAACTGACTCAACATACTCTTAAGTGTGTCTTTTAAGATGGGCTTGAATGTCAACACTTTGTTCAAAGACTCTTGTTGTTCATGCAATCAAAAAGCACACGATGCAGAACAATATAATTTGCATTGTAAATTAGTTTGTATTGCACTTTAAGAGTATTCATATCCCTGTGTCCTTGCTTGTGGGCATAATATAATTGTATACAAGTCATTTGTTTACAAGTCACAAGATCTTCTCAACTATCCAGAGTATACATACTTTATATCTATTTCGGAATAGATTGACCTTTAAAATGTATTGACAGTGTCATTGGTGCATATTTCTCTCCAGCGACTGTTTTGCATTTTTCAATCTAGGCTCACAATGAACAGTAGGACCATAGTTTCCATACCATCTGTCCCTGGAGATAAGGGGGCTGAGGACTGACTGACGTCAATGGAACACAGTCCATGGGTCCACAGGTAGTCTACGCTGCGGCCCAGTAGGAGGGTTAAGGAAAACAAGCAGCGGGATTGTTTTTGCAGGTAGCCGGCGGATGTGTCTGTAATGTGCAGCAGCTGGATAGATGGTTGGATGCTTCATGTTCATCGTGGTTGAAGTTGTGGCCCCCTGGCGTTGATGAATACAGTCTAAATAACAGAGGTGTCAACCCAGTTCCATCTTGTTTTTGTTTTTCAGCAGCGGTTAGTAGGAAGGCTCCCCCGGT
>OMKN01067203.1:0-18420 GCA_900302345.1 Melanonus zugmayeri
ATCGTTCCTCAACAATTACATCATGTCATTAGGTTTCAGTTGGACGTCTGGGGTGAATACCGACATATCAGGAAATGAAAAAGAGTCACTTGGGGTGAAAGACTGAAACACGTTTTTGTCAAAGTTGTGTTGAAGGAGGAAAAACGTATTTTTTGATGTGGGAGGATTGACTGAATTAAGATAAATAAGTTTTAAACACAAGCGTCTTTAAATAATTAGATAAGCTATAAATTAGTTATGCTTGCTTTTGCTGAGAGGCATTCTTGGGAACAATTCCCCAACGTGTGTTAAATTAATTTGTCTACTTCTTGGGAATGCTGTATGAACATTTATTCTACTAACTAATTCCATTCATTAAACATTTGGGAACCAAATAAAACAATCTAATAATCTAATTCCACAGAAGAAAAAAAAGTGCTGGAAAAAAAACTACTATATATGATGAGCGCTGCAAATCAAGGATTTTTCTTTAACAGAATGAAATCAGGTTCAACGGGTGTGTCTGACCTTGAGCGCCTCCACGCCTGCCTGGATGAGGGGAGCGAAGACCGTCTCACTCTCATTGGTGTCGGCGAACATGTCCGGGATCTGCTCCAACAGGCTGCCCGAGATGATAAAAGAAGATTAAGACTTCTGTCTCAACGCAACACAAACACATTTGGTAGAGAAATAGCTTTTGTAAGCTACATAACGTACTGCAACTGCTACTTCAGCTTTGATTGAAGCAGCCTGTGAACTTTGATTCATGCAACATCCTGTTTATGCAATGTCCAGTCATTTAATAGCAATAATAACACTCAAGAATGATGTCTTGTTATCTCTATAGTCAACAGTAACAAGTCTGGAGATGGGAGTTAGATTAAAACTGACGCTCTGTTAGGTTAGTTTCATTCAGGCAAGCAAGGTTCCCCAAGAAACATTTAAGAGCGGATGAATTGTTCGAGAGAGGCTGCCAAAATAAATCCAGCCAAAAGAATCCCGGCAAAATACAGTCACTCATCAGCAGGCGCTTTGATCCGAAGCGACTTTGGTCTGGACGTTGGCTCGGGGGAAAAAAAGCGTCTGTTCATGAGAGAATGAGGTCGAGACTGATCAAAGCATTTACAATCCCTTTCCGTGAAAATGACACAATTTTAAGCGCCCGGTCTTTATCGGAAATGTGAAAACTACGACTTACTTGTGGATGACGGCACGTGACTCCGGGTAGCTGACGAGGAATCCGTCAAGCAGGGGCACGAACATCTCGGCCGTGTCCGAGACCACCATCATCTGGGGCTGGGCCAGGGCGCTCTTCACGTTGTAGAAGTGGAGGATCTTGTTGTACGTGACAAAGCCCACCTTGACGGCCGAGGACTCTTCGCCATCCTCTCTGATGGAGAAAGGAGGGGGTCGGGGCATGTTGGTCAAGAAGTTTCATCAAGAACCAAACAGCTTGCAACTTGCTGTATACACACATATTTTATCTTAATTCGGTATAGTAGAAAATTATGAAACACCGTCAATCGCCAATGTGCATTGGCGATTTTTCAAGGATTATAAAAAAGATCAAATTAGAATGAAAACATGAAGGCCAAAGAAAAGCCAAAATCTTGGTTAGTAAAATGTGTTTAATGCAAATACTGCTTCCTTCAGATTCCAGCCTCCTACTTTTTCTTTGGTATCACTTAAACTGGACTGTGTACAAACAGGTTGTGTCCATTATGGCCACAACCAACAATGTAATTTATTATTTAATAATAAATTACATATTGTGTACAATATTTAAATTGGAAATTATTAAAAAAATTAGGAACCATCTGAACCATCTATTAACTACAAACTAGGAACTAGTTTTGAATTACTACTGTTCATCCAAGCACAAGGAACAAGCCCTAAACCTGCCTTAACTAAAACCTTTAAAACCAGAGGCCCAGCAAGCTTTACTAAGATCATCATTATTATTATTATTATTATTATTACTATAAAATATCTGTGAAGGATGAAGGAGAACTCCACTGAGAGTACAAACTTACACCTGCCTTTGTCTGCGCCTGCTCTTCGTCTGCGGCTGTACCGTGTGTTTTTTTTTTTAAGACAGCGGAGCCACGTTTATAGTGAGTGTCCAATGTGGTTTTAATTTAGTTGCCCCCCCCCCACCCCTGTGTGTGTGTTTGGGTGTGTGTGTGTGCGTGCGTGTGTGTGCGTGCGTGTGTTTGTGTGTGCGTGTGGGAGAGAGAGAGGGGTTTGTAGCTCATTTGGAGTGAGCTCTGTGGTGAGTGCTTGAGGTATGATGTAATGGCTATGGACAAATATGGACATGCTGTTTCAGGCCCCTGAAGACACAGCAAAGCAAGGTGGGTTCGAGTGGTGGTGGAATTTCTATTTTTGAGTGCCCAGACCATAGAAATATATATATATCATCCCCAATCTCCGCAATACATTTTGAGTGGCTACCGCCAAGAGACCATCTGTGCCACTGACTTCCACTGTCGTGTTTTGGAAGGCCTTCCAAGATGGGAGTCGGCAATAGGAATGGCATTTTTTCCATCTTCTGCTACCTTGGCAAGCTTTGTGTGTGATCTCCCTGCCCCTGAGAACCTTCACGCAAGAATGTTCTACCGATGAGATACTTCAATACCTGACCGTATTGGCCCACACCCACCACCACCAGCAACCCCATCCCCTACCCTGGGTCCTACGGGTGGCAACTCCTTATTTGGCAGGGTAGGAATTCCACCCTCCTTTCCTACATTGTTACACTTACTGCTGTGTCACGCAAGGTTGAGGGTAGGGTCAGGGTGCACCCAGAAACCCACACATCATACGCCTTCGAGTTAAACATGTCGATGACATCAATGTGTTTGTTCACTATATTGCTATGAATTATGGGTAATGTCTACTCGGTGTGCGTGCCCATTAATGTGTGTATGTATGTAAATGTATGTGTATGTATGTATGTATGCGTGTGCATGTGCGTGTGTCCTCCTCCCCTACCTGGGAAGGTTGTCGAGCAGTGTCTTGAGTTCATCACACACCAGTCTGACCAGGCCACTCTTGATGTTGGTGTAGGACACGTCGATCATGAAGATGTAGGCGGGGGGGCTGGCCGGCTTGTTGTTCTGCAGAAGAGGTAAGGGACACACTAGTTAAATAGTATTTACATAATATATGCATTTAATGGTGGCACTGTATGGTCGATTAACGGATTTAAAAAAAGGTGTGATAACACGCGAACAATAACCTGAAATGCCAGTTCCCTTTTATCTTCTCAATTTATAAGATACAACAAAGAAAGTTTTCGTATTTGGAGTAAGGTTTCCTCCAATTTTAGTTTTGCTCCCTTACGCTCTTGTGTGTTTTAATCTCTGCTTGATTCACTTATTTTATGTTTTAAAATGTAATTTGTTTTGTGTTTTCTTTTTCAATCATATTTGTGAGTTAGCCTTCGAATGAAAATGCATGTATAAGCCTATACATGTTAAAGTGTGTGGACACCTGGCTTGAAATAATAAAAATGCATATATGATATATAATAGTTGGGTGTCTCATTAGGCATCCACAAAAATTGGAGTGAAAAAGAACGTTCATAGCTATTAGAAAACCTAGATCAAAAAAGCTGCTTATTGTGCTGTTGGCACTTTGCCAAGACGGTGTGGGCGTGTCAGGTCTCGTTTTGATTGATTTCTCCCTGGCTCCACCCATGTCAAACGAGCTCTAATTTCCACAACAATGGCGCACGCTGCAGTCGGTGTAGTCCAGCCCTATATGTTTGAGCGGTGTGATTCATCAGAGGTTGAGGCAGAAGCCTCAAAACAATTCATTTGAATTGGTCACTGAATGGTGAGTTAAAAAATGCTTTGCTATCCGGAAGACGCTCCTTGCCGTCGGTTTGAGAAGAAGCGTCTGCCATCACTCGCTCGCCTGCACCCGCCGCACCCCCCCCACCACAAGACCTCGACACGCGGTGGGAGACGGGGACAGCGTGACGGAGACACGAGGTCGTCCACCGGCTGCCGCGCCCCTACGGCGCCTAGCAAGGCTAGGGACAGAGGAGGCTCCTGGCCGCGTGGCGAGGTCTCGGTGGTGGGTGGGTCAGCTCGGTTCATCTGGATAGCAAAGCATTTTGTAACTCGCTGTATATTTCAGCACAAAGAAACAATTAATAAAAAAAGGCAAATAAATCATATAATCCAAATAAAAGAGTGGATAATAATAAAATATAAAATATATACAATATAAAAAATTATTTCTAATTATGAGCCGGATTAAAAAGGTATGTTTTCAGTGAGCAAGGAATATAACAATAACTCATGTATGGTCTTGTATGGAGATTGAACCCGCGACCTTGGGATTATTAGCACTACGCTCTGACCAACTGAGCTAAGTGGCCACTTCGCTCACCATCAAGCATATCAGTAAGCGGAGGAAAACAAACTAACCAGGATTCCCCTAGTAGCGGCGAGCGAAGAGGGAAACGCCCAACGGCTCCGATTGGTTCGAAAAACGTATTACGTAATACGTTTTCAAAATAATCTTGCCCAATTCAAACCCTAAATCAGGAACGAGTAAAAAACGTAAATGACAATATTTCAGACATGGATTGAAACTAATGTCTAATACTATTTAGATGCTTACTAGTATGTACACAAGACCCTAAATTACATAGTTAGAAGGTTTTTGTGGATTTGGGTGTCCATGCACTTTAACCTCTCACGACAGCCACATCTCTTGTCATATTCCTGTGCATGAATCATACCCGAATATCTAGCTCAGAGTAGATAGGAGAGACACGGTGTCACATCTGTGCATTCCTGGAACACGAAAAGGGAGGGAAGAGACCCGTGTTATCTTTCTGTAGCTGCAGCCCACTCTCCAAGTGACTCCTTTTGTTTTGAAAAGGCTTGCCCCCAGCGGGACCGCGTCCAGATATTAATAATCTCCTGCACAAGCAGACCAAACGGCAGGGAATGTCTTGCCAACCGAGCAACCTACATACAGTGTACCCCACACTGATCTCTTGGTTTTCCACGGCAAAGGGGTTTTGAACCCTCTGCCAAGATATGTGCCAAAAGGTGCACATCTTAGTGCAATAGCTGCCAAGTACAAAATAAAAACAATCCAACAGAGCCAACAATACATTTTAGAGGCCAATGACTTGCTAATGACTTGTATGTGGTATGTGTCTAGATAGTCACACAGTATACTATACTAAATAGGGATATTTAGTTTCTTGTGATTCATTGTCTGTTGCTATACTTAAAACACTTATGAGGCCACAAGACTTATATAGGCCGAGTCGATTTGCGTGGCTAAATATGGTGTGGAGGGAACATTGTTTATCAGTGTTGCGGCCTATGAGATAAAGTTGTAGCCTCGAAACCCAATAGTTTATGGTCAAATCCCAGCTGTGCATGGCTGTGGTATTTTTTACAACTAATGGTAAGATTAAGGTAAAGTCAAATGTTTTTTTTATTTATGGAGTTTAGAGGAGATTAGGTTCAGGAATAAAGTTTGAAAATGTTAACTGTAGGTATCAGGATAGATGGAGGAGCTGGTTGTGTTTAATTAAAGGGGTGATTTAGGCTAGGGTTAGAATCAGAGTCAGGGTGCGGTCGTCAAGACTGTTGTGTTAGGACATATTTTTTCACCAGCACAAAAATTAATATAAATAAATGTTTTTATTAATGTGGAATTGTTCATAACCAATATTAAAACAACAAAAAGGACACATTTGTAGAAAATGTCCAAGTACCCCCTGCAATGCTAGGGGGTACCCCTAGGGGTACACTTACCCCCATTTGAGAGACACTGTGTTAGGACATGCATCTGACCACGTGAGAAAACACCTTGCTGTTCAGTTTACTTTTAATTATATGGCATGAGAAATGAGGACAAAAAATGGCAATTGAAAAGGGCCATATATTCTGCCATTGGTTTGTCTAGCTTTGAGGCAGCATATATATATATTTTTAATTAGTAATCATATTTTTAATTACATCGGAACGTAACCATTTTATAATATATATAGTCCATTATTTGTAATATTTGTCATTTGGTGACGCTTTTACCCAAACTGCCTTATAGTACACTGAATGCATAGATTCTTAGCATGGGTTAACCCCATGCCAAGGTGGCCCCAGAGAGATGTACTGTGATACCTTGCAGTAGTCCAGGGTGGCTGAGAACTCGTAGGAGCCCAGGGACAACTCTGGCCTCTTGTAGAAGTCCATCCGCCGGCCCATGTGGTCCAGATGTTGGAAATAGAACGCAGGCACTGTGGGGCAAGGGGGAATGAGGTCAAGAGGGGTTATAAGAGAAAATCATGAGCAATAAAATGAGAGAGTTGGGGTCAATGCATGTAGGGGAAATGAAAACGAGCCAATCACCAGCCAATCACTCTAATTATGAATTAACTAAATCTAAAAGTATTACATCTAAAAATGTACCATGTTTAATATTCTAGATTGAGGATTATCACAAAAGAAATTAATCAATCAATTATTAAATCAAACTAAATGTTTAAAAATTCAAACAATATTCCTTACTGAACTCAAAACCTTTTAGACAAAGTATTTCTTCGAATGAATGATGGAACAAAATAAACATAGCATATGGGAACGGTTTTGTTTTATTTGCCATCAAGAAAGATAGATGGACAGATCAATAGAAATTTGGCATTCTCCACAGTCTATCCATTACCTTGGTTGACACAGTTGCAGAAGCCACATTGGTAGCGCCGGCCACCGTCGATGAACTGCATGTAGGGACACATGTAGGCCTTGCAGCGGTTGCAGCGGATAGGGCCTGTCTCACCATGGTCGACGACATAAAGAGGTGTCTGGACACACACACACACACACACACACACTTATATGAATAACAATGCAGACACTACCACTACCATGTTAGTGCAGAGAATAACAGAGGATATTAACAGACAACAGACAATAACTCAATATCGAACTTTGCGATTGAATGGGATATAAAAATGTTGTCCAAAGCCTAACAATAGCCTGGGAATTTGTTCATCTGATTTGAAATGAATCTGCCTATATGTTTGTACTTCAGTAACCCTATATGACATGAGGGGGGGGAGGATGCAAACAACTTATTTTGTTACCATAGCAATGTACTTTTAATGCTGGCCTACAGCAAGCAAGCAAACAATATACCTCTAAACAATACGTGCCTAGCCTAAACACTAGCCCCAAAGATAGATTTATTCTAGGCCTGGAAGTGTATAGGGTGTATATCAGGAGTGCCCAACCTGCTTCTCAGTCGATCGGGAGAAGTGTAGTCTATATAAAATAGAATTGTAAAATAGAAAGGTGTTTATAAAACAGATCGTTTTATAAACCTGTTGAATGCTTCCTTGTTGCGGAGAATAATAATGGAGCAACAACAACTTTGTGCGGTCTTGGGTTTTTTCATTTTGCTTTGGTGTTCCTACAAATTACAAATAATAGAAGAAAGCGAACAGTATGAGCACCTGATGAGCACGTTGTTGAGTGTGATTCACCTCCTGACCGCGACTCATTTAATCAGGAAGAGTTCACATATACCTGAATATGTTTATTAGCGGTTCGCTTCCTATAGTTGGGTCGGATCACGTTCACACCTAAAGCGAACCAAACCAGAGTTCACTTGGAAGCAGACCGAGACCCCGTTTTCAAGCAGACCAAAGTTCGGCTGTTTGGTCCGCACCAGAGTTCGTTTGAGTGTTCACAGCCCAAACGTACTGAACTATCGGTCAAACCGCTCCAGGGTTAGTTTACAAACCAAACCCCTCAGGTGTGAAAGCAACCTGAGGGGTTTCTGCTCTCAACTTTTGGTTGCTCTCAACTTTTGGTTGAGAGCAGAACAGATAAAAGAGGCAGGTCGTAAAGGTTTTCACTACCGATGACGTCAGGTTCATACAAAAAGTCAGTTATCACATGAGAAAAGTATATGAAGAGTAATTATGGACAGGTTTAGTTCCTATTTTTTTAAAATAATAAACATAATAACTAGAATGTCACAATAAGCATTAGTTAATTAATCAGCATTATTGCGTCAGCATTATCCCGTCAGCATTACCCAGTCAGCAGTAACCGCCGGCAGTTCGTGGGAAGCCGTGATCGTTACCTGATTAATGCGTTGGATTATTGTTTAAGTGTTTTATTATACTTTCTTTCCTTTACTAGTGGGTCGTTGGGCACTCGGTGTCCCGGCTTCTTTTGACAAAATAAAGAAGCGGCTGTTATTTTCTGTTTGGACTTTCAGTTATTACGCTGGGTGGCAGCGAATACACAATTTGGATTGCTTTTCTGTTTGTTGCGTGCATATTAAATACGTAGGTAGGCTATCAGTAATGGCTACGGCTCCCTATTTGGACTGGTAGATCTTGGCAGACTGACAACTTTAAAAGTAGATCTTGGTTCAAAAAAGGTTGGGCACCCCTGGTGTATATGAACACACTGAGCAATAAAATGAAAAATGTTGACATGCTGTTGGACAGATTTATCATTTGTCCAATAGGAGAACTTCAACATGACGTTAATAAAAATCCAAGCAGAGGCGATGGATGGATACCGAACACAGTGATTAATCATAAACAAAACAGCACCAGCACCCAGGCAACACCGCCTGTTGCCTCGAAAACCAACGGAAAGCATCCAGCAATGCTTTGGCAGGGGGATATGTGTTGCTAATATAGGGCAAATGTATCTGACGGTGGGCAACTCTCCATGGTGTTCAGGTGCTGTATGTAAACACACTGGAGAGTCCAACTGACTTTGGAGTTCTAAATGTGTAAACCACGTTGTGTCTACAACCAGGAGGATCTGACAATAGCTAATTAGCATGAGGAGGGAGGGAGAGAAAGGATAACATTGCCTTAAAAAGGCCTATTGGTGCCTGGACCCAATGGAAGAAAGTATCTAAGAGAAAGTATTCCTTCACTGCACAACATCCAGTACTACAGAGGTCATAACAAGAGCACTGGAACTTTCTGGAACTCAGATAAGAGGAAAAGGATAGTCACAACTGAGCCTTTCCCAACAAGAACCAGATGGTTTTTGACATTTACTGCAATACTGTAATACTTTACTGTAAACGTCCAATGAACAGTTCCCGTCCATAAATGCTTTGCTACTGTGTTCAATACTTTACAAAATGGCTACAGAGGTGCCACTGCTGTTTTCATGACGGCAAATCCATCAATGGCCTGGCCTTACCTCATTCTTTGGCACACTGGCAAATGGCTTGATGATGGTGGCCAAGGGTACCTGGCACTGTTTGGCTAAGTCGGCGGTGCAGGGGAGGGAGTAGGTGGTGCAGCGCATGAACCTGGGACTGGCATTACCTGAGGAGACGAAAGCCGAGTGTAGGTTATAACAATGGTCGTGTAGCGTTTATGCTATACGATACAATGATGATGACTTGAGTGAACTGGAAACATGATGGTGCGTTTACCATTAATTGGATCATCATGATTTCTTGAACTTGGTGTGTGGCTTACTATACATGTCATGTCATGGAAAGTAGCGCTTTTTATACATTACAAATAATGATAATAATGTGTGAAGGTTAAAGCTAGAATGCTGCAAGCTGAGTATTGCAGTTTCTTCCCCTGGAAATGTGTGGTAAACAAAAAAGAAAGTCCAGTGCTCCACATAAACACACTGATCATGTGTTTACTTGGACAGTAACTGTGCTTCACCTTGGTCCTGAACTGTGAAATCCGTGGTGACTAAGGGTGGAACCTGACCCCTGATGTTTGTAGCATAGATTTGTCCTCCTCGTTTGGCCTGGTCATCCTCAATGACTTGGGTCTGTAAGGGAATCATGTCATTAATTATCTACAGAACAGGCATGGTTTGATTTAATCAGGGTTAATGCCAGACTGCTTATTTAGAGATACCAACTGATATACATTATAGGCTAGCACAGACTTTCTCAAGCGTTTCTGCTACTTATTACATATTTGTAAAGCAATGTATTTTTCTAATTTCAACTTGAACTATTTATTAGTGAAAAGCATTGAATTACATTATGTATATAATAGATGTAATAGCTAAATAATAACAAATCTTCCCCTGAGACACTGTGCTGAAACATCGCTTGCAACGCCTGCAACTCAGAGAAGCAGTAGTTGTGAGTAGTTCAGAGTATGAGCAACTTGTTACTACTTTGAGACCAAAGAAAAACACATCCAATGCTTAAAATTTGAAGATTGGGTCGTAAAAGTGATATTTGGGGCCCCTATACCGATGTCAAGAGTACTGTGGGAAAACAAATGACACTTCAAGAACAGCGTGTGGCACGGGTGATATGTTGTGTGTGTGTGGCGTACAGTGCTGGGGATGGAGTCAGGGTCCAGCTTCTTCTGAGGGGGGCCGGCCATTGCTGCTCCAGGGAAGGCACCCGGAAATCCTGGCTGGGGCCCTGCCATCTGGCCCCCAGCCATCTGGCCCCCAGCCATCTGGCCCCCAGCCATTTGGCCCCCAAACTGACCTGCAGGAAAGTAGGTAATTACCCAGTTGACGATTAACAAAGCTGTCAGATTTAGTTAGCTATTAACATGAGTTTACAAATAACTATTCTACCCATGTAGTCTCACTATTGATTACAATTAGATGAATGATAATCTCAGATCCAGCAGTCCTTCTATGTTATAGCAGAACTTCTGGGAGGAGACGGCACAGAGGCTGGGCCAGAAACCAGAAAATCCTAATTCCTGATATGAAAATCCTAATTCCTGATATGAAAATCCTAATATTCTATCAAAGAAAATTCATTCAAGCAAGTGGAGGAAGTTTTCAGATGGGGATTTGAATAAGTGTATTTCTACAGTGGCCAGTCTACATGGTGTTGATTTGAAACCTTTACAGACACTTTTTTGCATTTTACTACTGCTGGTCTAGTTTGTGTTCACCAATTACGTGCTTACAGATCCCCACCTCCAGCAACATGATGGTGGAAAAACAATTATGAAATGAAAGAAAGTGAAACGCCCCGTTCGCCCAGATTTGAGCTCGTCTGCCATCAGACTTTAGATGTTAATCTAAGGTTTGTGTGATTTGTGAGACTAGATGACTAATAATGCTGGACTCTAGGTCTCCAACAGTGTTGCAGGTGCTGCAGGTGCTGGTGTTAGCTAGCTAGTGTGTGCTTACCTTGTTGCTGAGGATAGCCTGATGGGCTATTGGGTCCGGGACCGGGCTGCTGGTAGCCACCCGCTCCTGGGGCAGGTGGTCCAGCGTAGGGCCTGCCCATACCTGCCATTGGAGGACCAGACATTTGGGGGCCTGCCATTGTTGGACCGGCCATTTGGGATCCTGCCATTGGTGGACCAGCCATTTGGGATCCTGCCATTGGTGAACCAGACATTTGTGGGCCTGCAATTGGTGGACCAGACATTTGGTGGCCTGCCATCGGTGGACCAGACATGTGGGATCCTGCCATTGGAGGACCAGCCATTGGCATGCCTCCCAGGGGTGACTGGGGTAGCGACATGTGAGGAGACTGGGGCCCCGGAGGTCCCGGAGGCTGGCCCATAACCGGATGAGGTGTGGGCTGGAATGGCTGTGGTGCTATGGCGCTAGCTGGAGGAGGGCTCTGCATGGGACTTGGGGCTGCATGTAAGACACGATAATACACACAATAATCAAAATTTCAATCAAAGACACGCCAGCAGGGCACCATTAGCAACATAGATGGTTAGGGATATTATTTATAAATCTTATGTGATTGACTGAAAAAGAAAAAAGGTCTGTGACAGTTTATTCACAAAAATAAACAAAACAAACATCACAAAACAAACAACAATTATTTTACAAGGCTCAACCCTCCACCAGGGAATTATGCGACAAAACGAAACCATGCCTACACTGTTTTTTCAATTAAAAAAACATCACAGACAGCAATGAATCAAGGCATTTAAAAGTAAAACGTACCGTAGTTTCCCAAGTTCATGGCACCCATTTGATTGGTGAGCTGCTTTGTGGGAGGCGGAGCCTGTGGGCCCATGCTTGGGTACTGCAACTGTGGAGGATGACCATAGCCAGCCGAGGCAGCCGGGGGACCTGGGTAACTACAAGACAAAAGAAACACTTTAAATCAGACATTCCACTCTCTCATGTATTCCACACAAGCACAGGTGATAAAGAAACTAAGATGACAAAGATAAACTAAGATAAAGATGCTAGCCATGTTTTTGCCAATAAACTAAATACACATACATATTAGGGGTGTAACATTGCACACAGCTTTAGATCCAATGTGAATTTAATTCCCTGATTGTCAATTTGGTTTTCACTGAGATTTCGCTCCTCCACGTCAATAGGCTTCAGGAATGGCTTTGCTTGTGCTCTGATTCTAATGCCAACAAGATGAGAATCTAGTGTGTTGAACGAGTATTGAACACAAAAAGGTTGAAGATGCCCTACACAATGATGTCTCCAAGGAGGAGGGTTCAACACAGACTCGATGTGGAACAACAATACAGTCAACGCCTAAGCTAATATGAGCCAGAGTGCTAATAGTAGGCACGGAAGCTGCACATTAAAATTAACTCATGTTTAACTAATTAACTAGAGTGTAACTAACATGTTTATTCACCCAGTCGCTGCTTCATTCAAAAAATATGCACACACATTTTGACAGGTGTTGATGAGTGCGACTGATTTGTTTACCTTTGTGGGTGAGAGCCATTCTCCTGGGCTTTTGGGCTGTAATGGCTGGGTGCAGGCGATGGAGGCATACCCGGGGTGGATGACACTGGCAACTTCATCGCACCTAAGAAAAGCAGGGTCATATTTATTTATGTTAATCTGCAGTGCACTGTCTGGAACATACAGGCCGGATTAAATCGAGGTTCACCGACATCATAGGAATTCATATAATATTTATAAGGAGGACATATATTAGTGGGATATCGCTTCATATTAAGACTATTAAGGTTCCAGGGTGGATATCATGAATTGCAACACCTTAGTCTTGGCATTTTAACTACAAACATCCACATAGATTGATGAACAGCAGCAATCGGCCTTTATCACAGAGGTGTAATTCAATTAATTACATTAATTATGGGTGTGTAGGCATGCCAGTGGCCATAATTAACATCCTGCGATACACCTGTGTTTGCCCCCTACTATTACACCTCTGTGATAAAAGGCCTATCCCCTTCCCTGAGAGCACCATCCTTCTCAAGGCCTTCACCTGTTGGTGGGGGAGAGAACACCTGTTGTTGACCCCCATAGTGCCCGTACATGTGTGGGTTAGGGCCCAGGCCGAAGCCGGCGGCCGGGTAGGCTCCCATTCCGGACTGGGCCTGGGAGTACGGGGGCGCAGCGACATAACCTTGTTGACTCATGTTGTTTTGGGGGGGGATTGGCTTTCAATGTCTTCTCATGCCAAGAAGAACAATTACAGGCAACCTGTGAATTGAAAACAAGACACATGTAAGGTGCAATTTACACACACACTTAAGATTATGCATCTTGACACGGGTCACTCCTGTTGAGCTTTGTGACACTATGAATGTTTGGTGTGCTCTACCTAGAGTATTTAATGCGTATTAAAAGGGCAACTACGCCAACCACACGTGTAACAGGGACCTTTGAGTCTCGGGGTCATCGTGCTATACTTGACGTCTATCTACTTTAGATAACACAATCGACTCGGATGTTTTCCTGTATCTCTGTAGGAGATGCGTTCATGTACAAAAAATAAAGAAAAAATAAATGACAACAAAAACTAAAAAAACTAAACAACAAGTACGTTTTTAGTCGGCACAACAACAGTCAGCTCCTGCTCAGATAAAGGGAAGTCAACCTGACAAGAAGACACTTTACTAACCCCCATACATGTCATGCATTGGAGGTGTGTATTTATTTGTGTGTATATATAGCTAGAAAGATATCAGACACAGACCACTGCTGAGTGCGAGTGTCGCCACTTCCCCCCAGAACTGCCACGTCAAAGACCTGAGAGCATCTCCACCCTCAACACTTTTATTTTGATATAGTGTGTTTTATTGTGATATACAGATGTAAGGATGCGGAAACTACAGGAATCCCGACACGACAATACTACATCAAACCCCACCGCGTATAAAATAGCGGCCGAAAACCTTGTACCACCACCACCACCATCTTCAAAGTTTTTCCTCGGAAACCCTTTCACATTTTCTTCGCCCACAACGAACCAATTGACAACCACACGAGATTGTGTAACCGCGCTGTTTTGTTTTCCCTAGACCCGTTTCTATCGTGAAACGTGTAGTATTTACCTGGAATAATAGCGGTGGAAATCCTCTTCTCCTCGTCTCTAATATCCCCTGCTCAGAGGAAACCAGAGTGCCACGTCAAACTCCGCTACGCCGCGGCGCCGCTCTGGACGTTACGCACAGTGCTGGATGTAGGGTCGGGGCAATGCGCATGCGCGGCGTGGTGCGAAACCCGTACGCACTACTGTGCGCCTGTAGAATCGGGGAGTGTGCGCATGCGCGTATGGGTTTCCTGCGTGCTCAGGAAACCCATACACGTCAGCAGCATGGGGTACTTTTTTTTTTCTCCTCCAAAAACAGCGAAGTGAACTCAGCGTCTGCTTGTTTCAGTGCTGCCCTATAACCTTAACCATATAGGTCTGTTTGTTTTCTGCTGCGTGTCTCGTTGGTCTCTTTTATCTTGGTACAAAAAAATAATTTGTTGTGGAACTAGACAGATGACACAGTGACGTCCGTGTATACACACACAGTTCCCTAATATATCCTAACTATTTAATACACACGAGATATAATAATGCAGGCGATTCGACGGCGACGACCTTAATTACGTGTGTCCTATAGTTATTTGCTGTCCGAAAGCCAATACGTACTTTAAATAATTTAGTTTCCGAAAGAAAAACAAATCAATCCCATCCTCCATCAATATGAGTGCAGGAGGTCGAGAAAGCGCAACATGTCAGGGGGCGGGGCGTGGGTGTGGGCGTGTCCAATGGCCGTGACGTAGTCCCGCGGGGGCGGGACTCATCTCTAGACTTCAAGTCCAGAGATGATGATGATGGGAAGATATATAAACAGCAGCCTATCTGGTCCTGGGGTTTGCCGTAGTCTTCTTCTTGGTCTGTGTGTGTGTGTGTGGGTGTGGGTGTGGGTGGTGGTAACTTGATGGTATCGTTGAGGAGGAGGACCCTCACACACACACAGCATGGGTACACATGGGGAGTACATCTGTGTGACCCTGCGCGGCGGCGGGGCCCCCTGGGGGTTCAGTTTGCGCGAAGGAGATCATGGGGACACCTACACACCCTTTCAGGTTTACCAGGTAACATGATTTTGTTATTTTACTTTGTTAAACTCTAATTATTTCAGTATTTTCGTTATGTGATTCGTTATGTCATTTAAGTATTTGTTTGTATGATTTTTATCATCGACAAGGCATTTACATTTCTAAATTGACGTTTCTTTTTTTTTCAAGATTTAGCCTATACAACGGGAAGACACTTCTTAACTAATGTGCGATTATGACATGCTTATAGGTCTATAGTTTTATCATAAATTCTATATTTTTCTATATTTTTAAATTTTATTTTGAAAAGCCTTGTGCGTGTTCTAAGGGGAGAGGTTTGGACCAGCGTATGTTCTGTTCCCACATAGTTTTTGCAGGCTGTGTTTTCTGCGCTGTGATTCCTCCTCAGGACCCTTATATGGTCAGTGATCGAGGTCAGTGTGATCCTGTTATCGCTTGTTAAGATTTCAGCACGAAACTAAACATGAGGAAAAGGCTGGGCAGACAGATGATGGAAATAAGATATAAAGGTTCAAATGAAGCCAACCGAAAACAAACAAAAATGGCCACACAAATCTTGAAAGACTTCCACAGAAGTTGACGTGAGATGTGAAATAAGGTAATGAGATGCGAGATGAGCTCATTCAACAGTTATGTTGTGTTAACATAGCCCGATAACGTGTTATTCCAGAGTTATACCTACATATAAAGCAGGGGATACTTTTTGGTGCCACAACTATAGGTTTATTTGGCTATAGGGAATTTTAAGACAGATGTAAAATCAACTTTAAAGTATTGAAGCTGTTTTAGATGCAGTCCAATGCATGGGTTAATATCTCTCTCTCTCTCTCTCTCCCCCCCCTCTCTCTCTCTCTCTGTGTTTGCCTGTGCATGGTCTGCATTCGACTACATTCAAAACTGGAGGTTGAATTATAGTAAAGCTCTTTTAGATGCTTATGCTGGAGGGTGTGACGAATCATTTCTTTGTCATCTGGCACTCAGTCAATGGAACTCATCAGGATAAAATGTTTTTCTGTTTTCTGGGGGGGGGAAACATGAAAGATTCTCCCATATGTGGGTGTTTTTTCTTCTTCTCATGTCTGACGAGGATCATTCATCATTGTTGTTTGCTACAAAATTAATTAATACATGGAAACGGTTATAGATCAAAATGCTGAACTGGGAAGCATATGTGCACAGACACAACGCAACGATCAATTTGCTGGTGTGGAGCATTGCCAGGATTTTTATTTATTTGACCTGCACATCATCAAACATAAGAATGAACCCCCATTTCGTAACCCCAATGTGTTTTCAACCTGCACTATGCACGCTATGCAGTGTATTACTGTAACTGTACTTTTTTCTATCCATTTATATCCATCCACCTTTTGTGTTGTCATTTACAAACATACATGTGGATGATGTTATAATGTGCACATCCCCTTAAACTGAAAGGGCCATATAAAACTTGAACAAGACTTCAGTGAGTGTTATTGCACTCTCATTCACCTGAAAGCCATAACTCCCCATAAGTTTAGAGGCTTCTTATGAAGAAGAAGGGTTGAAAAATCTGAAGAGGAGTACGCACAGATGTGCCGGTCGTGAGAATTATCGCTCACTCGGAACTGCTATGTGGTTATTGGAAACTCCTGTCAGTACTGGAACATTTTGTTTATTGGGATCAAAATTATCTCCAAGTGTATAAACAAGTAGTGCATCCACTCCCACAATTTTTCAAGTTTCACAAGTTTTCATCAAGTAAGGCTGGTTATTTCCCGGCTGGCTGGCTGTAACAAAGTTGAAGTACAACAGACAGAAATAGGCCTGTCAGGGGGTGCCTAAGGAATCGGGGAAGAGAGAGGGTTACATATACATATTTACGTACATATATATGCGTAATATATAATGCATGTACATGCAAAAAATACTTCTTAGATTCTGTGATGAAGTCACTCATCCGTGTATTGAATACGTTTCACCACAGATATACAATATTAGCCTCTTTATACACACATTTATACACTATACATTTATACACTATTTATACACATGCCACACTGCCTTTGCTTGAATTCATAGAGACTTCTTTCCTGGACAAAGACAAAGACTTTATTCCTGGACAAAGACAGCTCTCTCTCGCTCTCTCACTCGCTCTCTCTCTCTTAAGGGTTTTCATTCATTTTCCCCAGCCTTTCTCAGAAGTAAACAAGAGGAGTCCCACACACCTCCATTAACACACACAGAAGCCCCGTGTACCTTGTGTGTGTATATCAAGCCAAACATCAGCATTCCCCGTCTGTGCGGATCTGTGAGTTCAACTTCATCGTCACACTTCAGATTCATATTCAGGAGCAGAAGATAGTTAAACACCACCTGGTCTTCAGGGTTATAAAAACGACATGTCATAGGTACGTTTGTCCTGTTGTGTTTAAACGAGAGAGAGAACTGAAAGACAAATGAACGCAGAAATTCAGAAGCAGTAGCCATTTCATTCCCCTCACAATGGGCGTACTACCTGCTGCACAGCTGGAAAAGGTTTGCTTGAAAAAATAACTAAATAGACCTAATTGTTTAAAGATGCACAGAGCAGGGACCGGCTGGGGGGCGAGTGTGAGCGCATTATACGGTCCTGCATTTCCTGTGGTTTCCTGTTGTGTTTGAGCCTATTAAAATGCTAAATGCTGGAAATATGGAGTCAGGGCACTAGAGCACATTAAAATCTCTCTCTCTCTCTCTCTCTCTCTCGTCTCTCTCTCTATGACCACACAGCTTGGGGGCACGTGCCCACGTACCTAAAAGATATTGTATTGTTATTACATTCAATGTAATGGGGAACTAAATTAAACTACATTGAAACCTGACGAACTTTGTTTACATGTGGAATGAAAATAAACATAGAAAATTATTAATATAATCCTGACTTCCCCTTAAGGGGACTCAAGTAGACTCCAGCAAGGAGCCATAAAACTGTAAACTGTAAATATGCCAGCATCTGGTCTCTCTTGGAGCATCGTCCCATCTCTCTGTGTGTATCGGGAGAGCGTGTTTGGAAAAGGAGGAGAACACGAAAGAGAAAGAGAGATTTCCCCTCCTTTTTTGGAGGGCCAGTGTTTACGGCTGTGTACTCTTAATGTCCCCCCCACCCCACATCCCTTTCTCTCTG
>OMKN01067211.1:0-13800 GCA_900302345.1 Melanonus zugmayeri
AAGCACTTGACTTTATGTCCAAACTTGTGCAGGGAGCAGGTGGTAGAGGTGCACCTCATGCTGATGCACTAAGGAGGGTTAAGGCACTAATGTCTGTAGTCAACAGCCCCCCCACATCACATGTTGACCACATGCAGGGATGTGTGTAACCTCTGACACTATTACTGTTACCATTACAAACACACACACACACACACACATAGGACGATTCCAAAATTACATTATTTCTCTCTATTTTCTCAGGAGTATCTAAAATAGATGAAAATGTATTACGAAATAGAAAAATGTTCATTTGGGATGGGTTACGGATTAATTGGGAATTTATCGTAGAATTTAACTTTGTATAAAACAGTTACCGAAGATGAAAAAATAGGGGGGAAAAGATCCTTTCTGCTAAGGTTGCAGTTGTCATGCAGTTTAATTGACATATAATACATACACCAACATACCTACAAGTTAGGTACAAGGTAGACATCCCTACATTGGAAGCAATGTTGTAAAACAAGGTAGGCCTACACTCTAGTCTACATATTATGGCAGTCTCTTTCAATGTCTACAGAGAATAACAAACTGCTGAGTCCCTCCACCTCATTATCCCTCCACCTCATTATCCTGCTTGGAGGATGGACGTAGACCTAAAGTATGGCGTCAGATACGTCCTGTAGTTCTGATATCCACCACTAGATGGAGTAGTAGGCTTGAGACTAGCGATGGAAATCTCTCACCAGATAACCGATAACATGGCATTCATGTAGAGATAAGGAGGCTTTTGAGATGAACCTTCATCAATATGTAATTCATGAAGTATCTGGAATGATATGCAATGTGTTTACGCAATTGTATGTATTATATAATCAAATGTGGTGAGGTTCAGATATCTCTTCTGTTATGGTGTGACATGAGTAGGCTATGTGGGTACCACTAGTACTAAAATCTATTTAACAATTATTAAACATTTTAATTTTATTTTTTTCATGTACTTAAGCACAATATCTCAGCTGATCACAGCTATTATGTGAAACCATGAAATGCCTCACTGCAACAAATGAGAACTGCACAACATTGCACATGCAAATGTATTAAATCTGCACATACATGTGCTTTAACGTCATAACGTAATATCACACTAGTTTTGCCACACACACACGCACACACACGTATATCATTTTGTTAACACTTTCATTGGTTTGTGTCATCCCGATTATGAAAACACACTTTACCAGCTACATCCCTTGTAGTACACCTTGAATAGGTCTCCAGGGATGGAGGTGTTGCATCAAATACAATTCATTCTTCATCCTACACTCTTTTCTATACAGCTTGATAGAAACCTTTTGAGTAAATGCCAGCCCGCTTGACAAGGGCAAGATCATAGGGCTGAACACTGTTTCAAATATGTCCATCTTCCTCTCTTGATATTCAACTACAGTATTTAACTACTTACCCACCGTAGTGCTTAGTTTGACCTTTCCAGTGCTTAGCTTGACCTTTCCAGATGGCCGTGCTCATTGAAATGAAATGACTGCATCAACAGCCTGCTTCAAAGTGTTTTTCTGTGAGGGGACTTTACTACATTGTCATCTACTGTATTTTTTTCTATTTTTCCCTCTCTTGCTAATGCCTCTTCCTCTCTCTCTCTACACACACTTCACCAGCGATCCTATTATCCTCTCGTGTTGTTGTGTTGGATGTAAGGACAAGAAGAGGGCACTTGTGAAATGGGAGCTAGGGAGATTTCCATTCATGTCGACCATCTCTTGATACTCGGTTGAAGGTCATCCTTGTTTCACCGGAGATGAGATGTTGACTATGGTTGAATTAGTACTTCAGTTATTTAGGGAACGATGTATCTGCGTATGATACTGATAATTATGTATCGTAAGCGATCACAAAAGTAAAAGGACAGCATTTGTTTCTGTTGTCTAGCTGATGGTATGAGAGAGATAGGTCTTCAATGAAATGAAAATGACCCTGTCTTGTCACCGTAGTTAGCCTAGCTTACTGTAGATGTCTTGAAGGCTAAAGTGTGGGTTTGGAGAGAGAAAACAAAGCATAACGCATAGAAACATGCTCAGTTTGAACATGCGTAGGCCTAGATCATGGTGTTATGGGAATACCTATGAGTAGGCTAGGCCTACTTGCTTCCCTAATATCCCGTCTAAAGTAGGCTACTTCCTAGTCATTGGGTTGTTCTGACTGACATTGGATTAGGAATAATTTGAAAACATGGTGTTAGAAAGAAAAGACATTTTGAAATGCAGAATAGTGTCAAGTTCTCAGGTTTGAACCCAAAAGCACAACAAGGAGACAGATGGAGCAATGAAAGTTCAGTTTACTTTAGTAAACAGGCAAACAGGAGACCAGTCACACAGGCAAACAAACCCCACAAGGGGCAGGCAGGGAATCCAAGGTCCAGAGAACAGGCAACCAGGGTCAAAACAGGCAGGTGAGGAATCCTGGTATTTCTACTGAGGGACTAACGAGGGGATGAGCTGCAGGTGAGGAGTGGGCGGGGACACCAGGTGAACGGAGCAAGGGGGAATGGTCGGATCTGAAACGACAGGAGTTAGTTGTTTTTTGACGTTAGCATGAGCAACAACAACCAAAAAACAACCAATGATAATAACTCATAAGTAGGGGGATTTGGGACAGAATAGCCTACCCGAATAATAATGAATACACCCCCGAGACCCTGAAATCTCTCTCGATTTCAATTATTCTTTTGATTGGATTTGTATTTCAGTAGTAGGCCTAATAGTAATAGTAATAGGCCTTTTACTGGAGTAATAGTAATAGTAATAAGCCTATTACTGAAGTATTTCAACTGGAACTCGAGCGCGCTGCTGCGCGGCGCTATATAAGCCCGCGCGCGTGTGAGAGCGCGCAGTTTGTTCCCTGTGAGCTCCAGACCCAACAGGCGCGATGCCCGTCTCCACCCGAACCCACACGCTGTGCCTCCTGCTCTCCCTCCTGTCACGGCTGGGGCTCGGTCGCTATATCGAGGTGAGAACATCTGCTTTTCCTTTGCTCTCAGCATGCTGCTGCACATTTGAACGTGTTGCACGTGTTAGTAAGATGACATGACGTAGGGAATTGAACCGTACTTTTTTGACGGTGGTCAAAAGTTCTGCTAACTAAAGATCGGATTGATCCATCTTGCTGGTGTTTTTGTGTTGATATCCTATATGTCTTTTGCAGGACAATGAAGCTGCAGAAGGACTTTATTCTCTGCTTAGTTTGGATCAGAAAAGAGAATCGGAGGATTTTATTTTCCGCCGACCCCTTAGTAAGTAGTTACCAACACAATGGTGGTAGGTCAGGTGGCGATTATGTTGTTTACCAAGTCCCTGGAAAAAGCCTACTTTACAGACGAAACGCTAGGCTATGTATAAAGAATTGCAAGTTTAATTATTATAAAATAATTTGTATTGTATTGTATAGGCCTATGCCTGTAAATACTGGGTTGACATGGGATAATATCATGTGTATAGAGATTTATTACTTTATTATTAATAATAATCATTTTTTAAATATAGGCTATGTCATTACATTATCCACATGATGTGGGCCCGCGCACGCACGTACGCACACGACATCTGTTGATTCATCCATCCATTGATCCATCCATCCATCCAGTCAACAAGCCAATCACCAATCCAGGATATGTGATCTGTGAACTGAATGATTGATTATGACGGATTGATTATTCTATGCTGCTGTGCTTTAAGGATGCCTGGACATGTTAGCCACAGAGGGCCAGTTCACCTTCATGGCTGCCCAGCCACAGTTAGCCTGCGCCGCCTTCCTCATTGGAGAGCCCAGTGAGGTCATCAGTCTGGAGCTGTCTGACGTCAACATCGACTGCAGCGCGGGAGACTTCATCAAGGTTAGCCGAGCCAAAAAAACACACTACATGTCCCAAGATGCCCCTTGTGACTTCAACAAAACACACACTAGATGCCCCTTGCGACTTCAACAAGGGGGAGACAAAAAAACATGTTGTCATCTGGCAATTGTATGCATGCAGTATTTTCTTTCTTGAAAGAGTAGAAGAGCGATTGCTTACACAATGTGATCATATAAAGATGAGAGATGTGTGTGTGTGTGTGTTATAATGATGATGATGATGATGATGATGTAACCACCTTACAACAAGAAAGAAACCTGAAATCTGAAAACACTATCACTACTACTACTACACACATGCTATGATGTCCCCCCCCTGTAGATATTTGACGGCTGGGTCCTGAAGGGAGAGAAGTTCCCCAGCAACCAAGACCACCCCCTGCCGATGCACCAGCGCTACACCGACTACTGCTCCTCCAGTGCACCAGGGAGCCCCAGCCGATCCTCTCAGAACGTAGCCATGGTCTTCTTCCGCATTCACAGCCCCGGCAGTGGCTTCACCCTCACCGCCAAGAAGCAACACAACCCTTTCCGTGAGTCCCTCTATAACCTAAAGGCTTGTATACCATGTGGGATAGGGGTCACCTGCATCATTTCACCGTCCTCCGCCCAGGTTCCTCACCTGGGTTCAACCTGATGTTTAACCTGTTTCTGTGGAGAAACTATCTACTGGGATAGAGACAACTTTCTGATGCAATTCGTGTAAGTCAATTTGAAAAAAGGAAACATTTAGAAGAGATGGTGGCATCAGTGGTGGACTAGTACACAATCATTTGTATCAAGAAATAGCATGAAGATATAACGTCTGTATAATGTATAATTTAAGAGTAGCCCCATGTAAAGATAAGCCAGTTTCTTAAGGTGCTTGTACAGCACACTGGCCCCACACTGACTCTGTTCCTAGAATTGAACACCATGGAGCTCTAGGAAGCTGTATCTTATTGAACTGTTAAATTCTTCCTCACGCCATCTGAGCTGAAGGCCAAAAGTGTTTAAAATGGTTTCGCAATCCGTTTGAGGCCTGAAAACTGTGCTGTAGGTCTGACAAGTCTGTTGCTGTCATCTTTTGGCAGACAGTCTGGTCTCGCTTGTCTCCCTGCTCTGTATGGGGGCATGAAAGGCCCTTTCAAAAAATGACACATTTAATTAATCAACACTTACTATAGCAAGGGGAATGCAGATTTAAGCGGTTGAAATTTAAACATTCAATGTGTAAACTTTGCCGTCACCATAATGTAAAGTAAATGTATGCAGATTTAAGTTTGTGTTGAGAACACACAGCAGGATGTGTAGTTATAATGTAACATATTTCTTCATCCAGAGCGTGTTGGCAGGAATGGAGCATTCCTATTCATATTAATCAGTGTGTGTGTGTATGTGTGTGTGTGTGTGTGTGTGTGTGCAGCCTGTAACATCATGTCCCAGAGCCCAGAGGGCAGCTTCACCATGGTGATGCCCCATCAGCACAGGAACTGCTGCTTCTCCATCATCTACCCTGTGGAGCTCCAGCTGACAGAACTCAGCCTGGGCCAGGCCAAGAGCAACGAGCTCAGTCCACAGGTCTGTCTGTCTGTCTCCATCTATACGTCTGTCTCTATCTATCTGTCTGTCTGTCTGTCTGTCTCCATCTATATGTCTGTCTCTATCTATCTATCTATCTATGAAACAAAATAAAAATAAGAAAGTACTATAAGGTTAAAAAAGTGAAATATAAAGAACAGTAGAAAAATCTATCTATCCATCCACCACTCTATCTCTCTAACTCTCGATCCATCTATCTGCCTCTATATCTCTCCATTCATCTCTCCATCTATCATCTATCCATCCATCCGTCTGTCTGTCCTTCTGTTTATCTATCGTATGGGTCTGTCAATCAGTCAGCGCTAAAACCTCCGGGTGTCGCGGCTCCTCCCCTGTCATTGCAGAGGCAGATGTGGCGTGGCTGCACGGGGTCTGGGGACTACGTGGAGCTACTGGGGGGTAACAGAGTGGACACCTCCAAGATGTATCCCATGGCCGACCTCTGCTTCTCCCCCAGTGGACTGAGTGAGTCCACAAATCACCCTTTCAACGCCCGTACCGGTCATTGTATTACAGCATGACCCTAGACGATACTGCACGACACATACTACTATACTATACTATACTGCACTACACTTATACTACTATACTATACTGCACTGCACTTATACTACTATACTATACTATACTGCAGTTACACTTATACTACTATACTATACTATACTGCACTGCACTTATACTACTATACTATACTATACTGCAGCTACACTTATACTACTATACTATACTGCACTACACTTATACTACTATATTATACTATACTGCAGTTACACTTATACTACTATACTATATTATACTATACTGCACTACACATATACTACTATACTATACTATACTGCATGACACTTATACTACTATACTATACTACTATACTATACTGCTCTGCACTACACTACTATACTATACTATACTGCACTACACTACACGTATACTGCTATACTATGCTATACTGCACGACACTTATACTACTATACTATACTGCACTATACTACTATACTATACTGCATGACACTTATACTACTATACTATACTATACTATACTACTATACTATACTGCTCTGCACTACACTATACTACTATACTATACTGCACTACTACTATACTATACTGCACGACACTTATACTACTATACTATACTATACTGCACGATACTTATACTACTATACTATACTATACTGCACTGCACTACACTACACTATACTATACTATACTATACTGCACTGCACTACACTATGCTACTACTATACTATACTATACTGCACTACACTACAGTACACTGCACTACACTATACTACTATCCTAGTGTACTGTACTATACTGTATTATACTATACTAAACTATAAAAAGTATTAAAAACCTTTAAACCTTTAAACTTGATCAGTAGCAAAACTCCTGATATCTGATATCCATTAGATAGATATCGGCTAGATATTGCTAAAAGTCTGATATCATCGTACTATTTTACTACTAATATTACCTTACATGTGATAAATCCATGTATTTAAATGGTGTTTGTTGTCTCTCTCTCTGCAGCCCGGATGAGGATGGGCTGTGATAACTCGGTGGTCCGTCTGGTTTCCAGCGGGAACTATATCAACCGCGTCTCCTTCCGCTACAGACTACTGCGGCGCGACGAGCTCCCCCAGGCCACCGAGAACAGCCTGGATGACTTCTGCACTGTGGAATGAGATGTCTCTCACACACACACACACACACACACAAACACACACACAGATGTGTGTCCTCTTGCATCCTTCTGTAAATAAGAGTCATTTGATGATCATGTTAACATTTCACTCTTTCCCACAATAAATGTTTTTTTTGTTCTGAATATTATATTTATATATTCTAATGATGTAATCTTGTGCCATTGCTATTTAAGCAGCTTTACCATGAATCACAATTTCGTTGAAATAATGAATATAATAATCTTTTATCTTTATCTTATTTTGAAATGATGTGAAATCATTTTTGGCAACAGCACCCAAACATGCTTTATCCTTATGAGTTTATGAGTAACAGCTTTCTTCATTTTGGATGTTTGCCGATTATTAATTTGATTTATTGACTGTCTTCACTATTTAAAAAATAAATCTTGAATTGCATGATAAAGCACTTGTTGTTGTCCTTTTCTGGAGACTTGAGATTTGCCTAATTCAAATTCATGACATGCTATATGGCATTAGCCTATCTTAAGAAGCGGCTATGGAAAAGCATCGGCTTCACACTGCCAGAAATGGTTTTTGGCAACCTGAAAAGTATTTTAATATTTATAGATATTTATTCATATTTTTATATTTCTATATGAAAATGGTTCTATGTCACTCAAATAAACAACAAAACAAAGGTTTTATATTAGAGGACCAGACTTTGCATTATATAATTATATATGTATTATAAATTATGTATACAAAAAGGGGATGGAGGGAAGAGGGTCTATTGTTTATTGATCTTATCTTATTGGAAACTAACATGGAGAAAATCTCAGCAAAGGATCAGTTCAATCCAAACCATACCTGGTGCCATTAAGGATCCAGTCCTCAGTCAACTTCTAGATTGTCAAAATAAAAGCTTCTGAGTATTTGTTTTGTCATTCACCTGTATTTGAGCGAATGCACTTCAACACTTGTCTCGGTGCATGGGTGGTGCATGGGTGGTGCATGGGTGGTACAAAAACTTGGAACTCATTTTAGCTTGAGCTGCTGGGGTACGAGAAATAACAATGGATAACATCCCTATATTCAACCCCACATGGCAAGAATTACAATACATGTTCTTGTCATTAGGGCTGAATAATAATGAATTAAAACGTCACCCTGTGTATGAGTTGTGGCAGCTATAATTATTGTATGTGTGTGTGAGAGAGAACACGTATATAAGTCACTTATATATAGGCCTACCTACGCTTGAATACATCCACACATGCACTCACATAAATGACCAAAGTAGCATAGTATATGTACACACGTGTGTGTGTGTGTGTGTGTGTGTGTGTGTGTGTATGTGTGTGTGTGTCCCAATGTATTAAAATATGTCCTTGGTGCAATGCAATGAGGCATGTATTTCTTAAGTATTATTTAATCCAATCATTTCCAGCCTGAAAAAGGTCTTTCAGGGATTCATCAGTACTTAATATTAAAGTGCACATATGTACAGACACTTCGGTAAGTATGTAAAAATGAACGTTAACATTAGTGTTAACCTTTCCGATACGCACTCCTGCTGAGCTCTGGGTTATGAGTATGAATAAACATGGTGTTCATAATGGGATTAAACCACAGGCTTCAGTGCTCTGATTCCCCTCGACGTCTTCTAACTGTATTTTGCTTTTGATCTTCTTCACACAAGGAATTTCTCTCGAACCGGTTCAGCCGTGTTAATTCAATTAAACCGACGGTTGTCGTATATTTTTCTTCTTCTTCGCTATTCATTAGAGAAATAGACTAAACATGCTCACGATGTGTAGGCTAATTCTTCTCATCGTTCAGCGATGTGTTATAAATGCTAATTATTGACCGGGAACTAGTTTGACACCTAAAGAGGTCAAAGCGGTCGGGACCTTGAGGATGAGATGTGGTTCTGTTAACGCAGAGCAGATTATATTATATATATTATATTAAATTATGTTTGTTTAAGCTTTTAGACACACTCGGATGGTTCATGACTGCACATGTTAACATCCTGCCACTGTAATACTACTGCCTACAGCCAATATGCTTCTTTATTCAGTTATTTTTCTGGTTCGTTTTTTGCTTTCTGTCAAATAATGTTTTGACCACTCTAACCTTCCAGTCTAACCTTTGAAAAACCGTTCAAATCCAAACAAGGACAACAGAATCTGAAACAACGTCATCAGAATAAAGTAGAAACCTACAGTATACCGAACCACGGACCATAGTGGTGAAGAGAGGCCTACTCTACCTACTCTACAGGCATTGGGAGGGGAGCTTGTTAGGGTAAGTGTGTAGTTAGGGAAGGTAAGTTAAGGTAAGTGTGTAGTTAGGGAAGGTAAGTTAGGTTAAGTGTGGAAGTGTAGGCCAGAGGATAGCACATATCATGCTCATATGCTGGGCATCAAAAATACATTCTCTATTCACCAACCCCATTTCCCTCTATTGGAGTTAAAAGGTTTGATGAAAGCACACCATTTGCCTTTAAAGGTTTTAAATGTATGAATCCAACCTCCTAATCTCCACTTTAATATCTAATGATGTGGATATACATGATTGAACTCAAGAAATTGATTTTATCATGGTCCCCTCTCATCCTCTTATCTAATAGCTCACTAGGGCTGTATTAGGAACCAAGGACTGTCACCATTACAAATGATTTTATAGTCGGGTGGATAGAGGTGGTTAATGCGGTGGAGCTTTGCTTTCCAATATGCCTGCTGTTTCAAATTAAAGGCAAAAAACTAAGCTTAAGTGGCCAATGTCTGCTTATGCAAACATAAAATAAGTAATATAGTAATAATATTGTAGTATAATGTAAGCTATAGATATTATCTAGATTCTCTATTATTTAATATGGATATAAACTAGGTATCACCTGATTTTAAGTGTTTATAGTACTGTATAGTACATTTGGTATGAACTACTTTTATATTTCTATTGGAGCTCTAAATTGGGCAGTATCAGTTTATTAGAGATTTAAGAAGTAAATAAATGTTAATTATTGAGACTGATCCGTTTCCCTTGCTTAGACTGCCCTCCACTGCCATGACCAGTTAATGCACCACTAATATTAAGGACCTTCTGCACCTGACCTGTGTCTAAATGTCAGGGTGGTATTTATTTGAGCAGGTGTCATCATGTGTTCTGTGTTAACACTAAAGGTTTAGTTGATTAATACTAAGATTAAAATGAATTAGCATTTGCATTTACAAATGTGGGAAATTATTTCTCTAACATTGGTAGGCTAGACTAAAATGATTAAAGATAATGAATAACAATCATAATTTATGTCATCAGGTCACTACAGTTCTACCACTCTGATCATTCTGTTTTAAATAGCCTTATGTTGTCTATAATGACTATATTACTATTTATTGAACCTATTTAAATTCCATTGGCTGCATGCATTTACACCATTTACTGTAATTGCGTGTCAATAAGTCATAGTCTGGATCCAGCCAAACATTTTAGCGTTAATACTTTACAATGACAACATTATAAATATGTGGAGGCTGATATTTTATCTTTTGTATGTATGCTGCATAAGTACACACATCATTGTAATGCTATATATAAACTGACTACACAAAACAACTTGCTGTAACCACAGATCTGTGATGAGTGCACATTACAGGCTAATCTTTTTGATTATGCTCTAAATAAATCCGATTCTAACCTCATTTGAATTGCTAAAATGATCACAATAATTTGTTTAATTAATACAAATCAAGGATTACACACACAGGCACACACGCAGGCTCACACACAGGCACAAATCACAGGTGCGCGCACACACACACACACACGACACATGTACAGTGCCTGCATTTTCTTGCGTAGTCTTCTAATAGCATTATTACATCTACGTCATTAATCTGTTACCGAAAAATAAAACCAACATACAAAGTCAATCAGCAGAATTAGAAGAGACCATCTGTCTGAATAATGAACAGAATTACTTTATGAAACAGTTTCCTTCGGGATTAATCAAGTCATATGAATCCGAATGAATACTGAACAATATTGATCCTTTACCCCATCTTACTGACCCAGTGGGAGTGTTTCTGAGAGGGCCTGAGAGGAAATGGGCTATTTTAACTGTCTAGCCCCATATCATGATGCTGATATGGGGCAGCAGTAGCCTACATGGGGCTCCTGTACAGGGTGCAGATTAAGGCGTGGCAGGGTGGCGGGGCGCGGCCTCAGGTGAGGTTATCCAGTGTGACCTTCTGCAGCTATCAAATCCTCCCGACATTAAACGTAGATCTAGATTGTAGTTCTCGTGTTGTAGTTCTAGTTGCCGGTTGGGTATACGATAAATCATGTGAATGTTTAATCGAAAACACCACTTATTTTTATTTAAATGAGCTGTTAAAAACCTAGTTAGGTCATAACATTGTCTAATCCCATGGTGTCCTGGAAGTGACTGTCTGGGGTTTGGAAGGCTGTTACGATAGGACTGGTGCATGTGTGTCTAAGTCATTGTAAAAGGTAACAGATATAGAGAGAAGAGAGATTTAGAGAAAGGAAGAGGAAGAGGGGAAATGGAAGAGAAGAGATCGAGAGAAAAAGAATGGAAGAGAGTTAGGGAGAGAGAGAAAATCTAAATGAGACAAGGGGAGAGAGGCATATAGAGATGGACAGAAAGAGAAAGACAAGGATAAGAGAGAGAGATTAAATACAGAATACAGAAATAGAGAAAGATGGAAATACATCTGTTGTTTTCTTGTGTTGTTCTTGACTCAGCTTTTACATCACGACAACCAAACCAAACCCACTTGCCAATTTCAAAAAGAGAAATACAAAATGTCCTCAGTCAATAGAATGAAAGAAATTACTTTATTAGTTAGAATTAATGTATGTGCATGTAATATCATACATATAAAACATACAATATTTTATACACATACAAGACCGACTGTTTGTGGTCCAGCGGTCAGAGGGCCTGCTTCGCCCCCCCTGGGCTCCCTGCTGGAGGTTTACCGTGTGAACTGGGCGATGGGCGAGGGGATCTGAATGTCCTGACCCTTCTCCAACCTCTTCTCACACTCGATCAGGTAGTTTACACCGTCCACCACCAGCTGGACCAGCTCCACCTGGGCGGCACACTCCACTCGTCATGGCATGCATTTATGTTTGTTGTATTTTAATATTTCATGAATGTGCAATATCCCAGCATCTGAGACACTTTATACTTAGGGTTGTACTTATATTTTCTTTATATATATTGTACATATATTCTATGGTCTCTCCTTGCATGCTTTTTGTCTTTCTGTCTGTCTCCCTGCCTTGGATGTGTGAGGGCACTGCTGTCTGTGATGCTTGCTGTTGGATGATTACCTCGGACTTGCCCAGACGGTCGTTGTTGGAGATGTCAAAGGTGTCTCCGGTAGCAGCTGTGTCCACTCCTCCCGTGCCTCTCTTCTGTAGCCTCAGGTTCTCCAGGATCTTAGTAAAGCGGGGATCCTGGGAAGGAAAGATCATAGATCTGTTTACAGGCTTGTGTTGTTTTAAGGGTGTGGATCTTGCGCTCTCATTTATATCATTTTTTTTCTGGAAGTGTACTGCATCACACTACCTTGCTGAGGTTGGGCAGACGGACGTGCACACCGGCCCTGAGTCCGGTGCCCAGGTTGGAGGGGCAGGTGAGGATGTAACCAAGCCGCTCGTTCCACATGAACTCCCAGCCCCTCTCTTGGATCAGCTGCTCCACCTGCAGAGTCGCATACAACCAGTATCAGTAACCTACCGATCACCTATACATACTAAGCAACTTATCGTTACTTGTTTTAGAGTTGGTTTCTCATATAAAGAATATATATGTTGATGTTGAGAAAGGTCCTTGTACCTGTTTGAGTCCCGTGCAGAATCTCTCAAACACCCTCTTCATGTTTCCTCCCTTCTCCATGGAGATGATCCTGGTGTGGTCCTCCTCGTTGACCCAGATCAGGAAGTTCTTCTGGTTGTTGTGCCTGAAACAATCAGAGGAACATACTGGTTCAAGTTCAAGGATATTATTGTCAGGTACACAGAAAAAACACAGAATTAAACTGAGCACTGAAATGCTTAAGATGAGGCACTGGCAACTACCTATGTGGCATGTACCATGAAGGCACAGGTGAGGAGAGGGGACACAGGTTTATCAAATAAGAAAGGATCCTGACAAGTGAGAAGCCAAGGGAACCAGGGAAGGAAAAAAGGAAAGGAAGGATGAGATCCACAGGGAAAGGGAGACACAGCTAAAGACACCACCGAGGGCAGCTGGTGGTAGTATTAAAGCACTGAGCAGTGTCAGTAATATGAAACCTAAAGTCACTATTGCTACTGTAACACGTCTAGAAGTCTATTTCTCGAGGTGCTTCATCTGTTTTCTATCTTACCAGATCCCACGAGCATCAGGCCAGTCTCTGGCCATTCCAGAAGAAGTGAGCAGCGGTGACACGGGCTTATCGAACAGGAAGTGCTCCTGATTGGCCAACGAAAGTACAACCCAAAGATGTGTCAGTGTTTAAAGGTCATTCTGGATCCTCAGAATTTAACCTACGAATCTAACTAGCGGTATTTGTTCCTCCCCCCCAGACCATGTTATAAATAATATACCATAATATAATATGTATATTATATATTAGGGAATATATAT
>OMKN01067225.1:0-11259 GCA_900302345.1 Melanonus zugmayeri
TCTCTGTCTCTCTCTCAGCCTCTGTCTCAGGTTCTGTTGGATGTTCGCTTGTCGGATCTGTCGATATATCCCACGGCCACCAGGGGGCGCCATAGTCCACCAGAATGCCGACCGATGGCAGTCTACAGCAGAGTTAAGGTAGTGTATGAACTATGTTTATACATTTTCCTTTTAGCCAATCAGTCCATATAAGTCCATTGGCTATAATTTAACAATAACCATTTGTCTATGTGTGTATGTGGTTGTATGTCTATGCATGTATGCATGTCTCTATGTGTGTGTGTGTGTGTGTGTGCATGTGTGGGTATGTCTATATGTGTGCCTATGTGTGTGTGTGTGTGTGTGTGTGTATGTCCAGGAGCGTGGCTTTGCCTGCATGGTGTGTGGGAAGGTGTTCAAGCGATCGTCCACGCTGTCCACCCACCAGCTGATCCACACGGACACGAGACCCTACGCCTGCCCCTACTGTGGGAAGAGCTTCCACCAGAAGTCTGACATGAAGAAACACACCTTCATACACACAGGTGGGAATATCAAATATCATAATTCATATATATATACAGATAATACATCATTATATAAAAATAGGATATACAGCATATAACAATATAATATGTAAATATATAATAAATAACGCCATTTGGTGGGCGCTGTTATCCAAAGCATCTTACAACACTGAGTGAAGACATTCTTAGCATTGTTGGCCCCAGTGGGAATCGAACCCCTAAGCCTGACAGTGTTAATGCCTTGCGCTATCAGTGGGAATTGAACCCCTAACCTGCAGTGTTAATTCCTTGCTCTATCAGTGGGAATCGAACCCCTCACCCGCAGTGTTAATGCCTTGCTCTACCAGTTGAGCTACACAGGGAACCGAACCCCTAACCCTGGCAGTGGTGTTAATGCCTTGCTCTACCAGTTGAAGTAGAATGGTAGGAGGAGCTATACACATTAGGTTTATAATAATATTAAATCTTTATATGTGAGCATGTGAGGTTAAATGACATAAACCACAGAAGACAATAACCTGAGATCAGTGCACAATACGTTTATAAGAATAGTTTTATTCACCACAGAAGAGGACACAACACATTTCCATGGCAACACACCAGTGAAACACACTACAGGTGTTAACACACAAGTAACACAACACACGACAGCAGGGGCTCACACTGAAAAGAGACTACAGGCTACAGTCCATAATAACCTGTTTACATCACATTTAGCAGACTTTTATCCAACACTATATCCAGGTCAGGCACAGAACAATCAAAGCAGACATACGTCTCAATATTGGAGAAACTACAGCAAGAATTCCAAGTGCTGCATGACCTACAACCACCAGACAGTGCAGAGTAGCTACAGAAATCACTTTACAAACGGACTAATAGGAGCTATTCAGTAGCTCGCTGTATCAGCACCGTTCCACGTATTCAGACTCTTAAAGCAGTGCAGTTCCTAACCTGTTTGGGGCTAAGACACCATGATACCAACCGCAAATTCAAGGCACATCAAGTTGTAGCCAATTATTGTGAAAAATGAGTAGGATAGGTTATTAGCAAATTCACAATATTTCACACACAGCAGACTGTCCAAAAACGTGTGCACCCATCCGTACGAGGGCTGAAAAATGCGAGAGTGCTACTGTGCGACTACCAATGCTGGTACAGCGTGAGGGTACACCCCCCGTCAACACAGTATCACACAGATACAGGCTCATATAAATCAGGCAAACGTTGACTAATGAATCATTAATAACCATAATAATAATCATAGTGCTAATTATATTGTAAACACTCACTGGCATCACTGTATGAAATACGTATTGAATGCCCAAAATGTGATGGCAGACCTAGCCTCGCCTCAAGGCAAATTGGTTGGGAACTACTGCACTATTTGTTCTAATGTTTGTTCTAGCGGTTGTTCTAATCTAAGGTATTGTTCTAAGATGTTCCTCTGGTTGTTCTCCAGGCGAGAAGCCCCACGTGTGCAAGGTATGCGGCAAGGCGTTCAGCCAGAGCTCCAACCTCATCACGCACAGCCGCAAGCATTCCAGCTCCCGGCCCTTCTCCTGCCCGCTCTGCCACCGTGGGTTTGACCGCCGCCTCACCCTGCAGCGCCACCAGGAGGAGCCCTGTTGCTACAGCGAAGCGTTCTCCCAAGGGTGCTCAGAGGGACAGAGTTGGCTGAAGTAGGCATTCTGAGATCCATTCTCAACCGTTTTTGTTTTGTTTTCTTTGCTGTTTTATTCAGAATTTTCCGTCCAGGATTAATAAAATACATATTACTTAATCACAGGATATATACGTTAGCACAACTTGGTACCTTTTACCGAATCGACTTTCAAATAAATTCTGTTGTCAAGATAAATGAGTTAAGATACATTCATTGTGCGTAGGCCCAATTATTTTTGGCCATGTCAGTGTCGGAACATTTTTCCAGATTGAATGAATGTCAAGTGAAACGGTCAGGATGCCCTAACCACCGTGTGTTTGTGTTAAAAGAAGATTGCCCAATTACCTGCTATTTGTTATAATTCAGGATTGAGAAAGGTTCCCTGGTAGCTTTAAAAAAAGATTTTTTTAATTAATTGTCACAGCTTTTTCTTCAGAGTAAGAAATACTAAATAAGACCCTGATATCATGAGTTATGAATCCTTTTGTATGTTGATTTGTAAATAAATATTTCTTTCTCAGATTGTTTACTCTCTATTCTATTATTTCAATAGATTTAAATCAGTTGTTGCTGGCACAGGTTCTAATGAACACGTTTAACAGTTTAAAGCAGACACAGTTAGTTTATAGGGCTTTGACACTATGGTTAGCCCAGGGCTAACTCCTTACTTAGCTTAAAACATGGTGCCCAAATAGCTGGTGTGAATCAGGGCCCAGTCTGGGCCAGAAGAAATGTGTGTGAACATGGGTCAAGTAAATCCTGGGCTAATGTTAGCCTGGGGCTAAGCAGTGAACAGTGTGAAAGCCCCTAGATAACATCCTGATTCATAATTCATGATGTTCTACAATGTTCTGGAGTGCAAATGGGAACTCTTGAAGTCTTGATCAGGTACTGTTCAGGTCTAGGTCGGATCTCAGTTGGGTCTCAGTCAGGTCTCGGTCAGACCCTGACCAGGTCTTACCCAGCTACACCGAGCTGTCTGATTGGTCCATCAGTTCAGGAGGACTCAGGTTACCATGGTTTCCGTTCTGCTGTTGCGTTGCAGTGAGCAGACAGAATCTTCTCTCCGCTGGAGGTTTGGTGCCTTTAACCAAACCACACATCCCATAATATTGCTGTTAATAACCTCATGACAGACACTTCACAACTTTAAATACCATTAAATGCTTTACTATTTACGATGACTATTTAGTCATTTAAGAAATGCTTTTATCGATGGCAACCTACAGTTAATTCATACATGTCATTAAGGATACATGTCATTAAGGAGCAGGTAGGGGTTAGGGGCATGTTGCTCAAGGATGCCTACAGGTAAGGTGTAGACATGGGCCATCGAACCCAGAACCCTGAACCTTTCGGCTACTATAGCTACCACTTTAACTGGCAAGGTTTTGATTAGCAGATACAGGCAGCTTTCAAAGTTAAAGATTGTGAGCTGAATCACAAAACACATTTGGTATTGTAAACCAATAATCTACTATCAACTATACTTTAATTGTGAAAGTTCAGCCAATGAACAGCCAGTACCTGTGTGGGTGTAAATGCACCACAGCGCCCCCATCAGGACGAGACCCATAACGAAGGCTGTAAACACGACCCCTATGAAGGGCACCACCTCCAGCATGGCGCCTAAAACACACACAGAAACATTTTAATCACCAGTTAGCTAACAAGCTAATGTATAGATGTAAGCATTTAAAGTCTCTGGACACCTGGCTTGAAATAATAAAAATGCATATATGATATCATAGTTGGGTCTCATTAAGCATCCACAAAAATCTGAAAACTTTCATAGCTATTAGAAAACCTAGATCAAAAAAGCTGCTTATTGTGCTGTTGGCACTTTGCCAAGACGGTGTGGGCGTGTCAGATCCTGTTTTGATTGACTTTTCCCTGGCTCCCATGTCAAACGAGCTCTCATTTCCACGACAATGGTGCACGCTGCAGTCGTGTAGTCCAGCCCTATATGTTTGAGCCATGTGATTGAGGATGTGAGGATGAGGCAGAAGCCTCAAAACAATTCATTTGAATTGGTCACTGAACGGTGAGTTACAAAATGTTTTACTATCCGGACGAACCGAGCCGAGCCGCCTCAGGGCGCGTCTCGGAGGCCAGGAGCCGCCTCCGTCCCCCCGGGAGCCTCACCAGGCGCCGTCGGGGCGCGGCAGCCGTGCCGACCTCGTGTCTCCGTCTCCGGTGGTGGGCTCCTGGCCGTGCAGCGAGACACGCCCTGAGGAGGCTCGGCTCGGTTGGTCCAGATAGCAAAGCATTTTGTAACTCACTGTATATTTCAGCACAAAGAAACAATTAATCAAAATAAAAATGTTAATAATAAAAAGAGAATTTCTAATTATGAGCCAGATTAAAAAGATATGTTTTCAGTGAGCAAGGAATAAAACAATTCACGTATGGTCTGTACAGGGATCTAACAGGCGACTTTGGCATTATTAGCACCATGCTCTAACCAACTGAGCTAAGCAGCCACTTTGCTCACCGTCAAGTATATCAGTAGCGGAGGAAAAGAAACTAACCAGGATTCCCCTGGTAGCAGTGAGCGAAGAGGGAAACGCCCAGCGGCTCCGATTGGTTAGAGAAAACGTATTACGTAATACGTTTTCAAAATCCCACCCAATTCAAGTAATGAGTAAAAAACGTAAATGACAATATTTCAGACATGGATTGAAACTAATGTCTAATACTATTTAGGTGCTTACTAGTATGAACATAAGACCCTACAACAACAAAATGTCTGCATTGTAACCCATGGGGGCAATTGTGCCCGTCAATATACGTGTCTAAAAGTGCTTGTTTTTACCGCTGACAGACTCAGACTGTTATAAGTGTTCATGGACAACATTATGGAAATTATCCCTACAGAGAAATACAACTTTTTTCTTTACCTTTCGCTTGAACCGGGGTCTGTTTGTTATTCTGTCTGACCAATTGCTTAAGAAGTCTTGTGCTGAGTTGTTGCAGGAAGAGAACGGTGGAAACACAAGTGAGAGTTGGAGAGAGGAGCGCCGGCAAGAGTTTGTTGTGTTGGACTACAGAAAGTGTACCTTCTTGTTATCTAAAGGCTTTTCAAAGTCATGGCTGAATATTTAGCTGATTTTGACAATGTGAGATTTTGTGGGTTTTCAGCGTAAGACTTCTCCTCGAGTGATAGGCCTACTTGGTTAGACACAATAACAAACAGACCCTGGATCAAGTGAAAAGGAAAGAAAAAAGCTGTATTTCTCTGTAGGAATCATTTCTTTTTTAAATATCTTTTACATTTTAAGGGCTTTTGTGCCTTTATGGACAGGACAGTGAAGAGAGACAGGAAATTGGGTTAAGGAAGAGAGGGAATGACATGTAGCACAAGACCACCGGCAGGAATCGAATCGGGGTCGCAACGAGGCATATTGCCTACATGGGCACTGGAGGGTTGAGCCACCAAGCCGCCCTCTGTAGGAATCATTTCTATAATGTTGTCAAACACTTACGGCCACAATTGCCCCCATGGGTTACAATGCAGACGTTTCAGGCTGCGTTCTTGCTCAATACTGGACCAATGTCAATAGGTTTCCTTTAAGATAAGATGTACTTTATTAATCCCAGACAGGAAATACATTTCTATATCGGGAGTTCCCAAATGTTTTCTTGCCGTGAACCATCTGTGGAGGTTATTTTTGGCCACCTATGGGCCGGGACCCACCATTCGAACACTACTTAGTTGTATATGACTAGTTCTATATTAAAGTAACAGAGACAGACACTCACCGCTGGTGTCTGGGCTGGGCTCACTGAGCTGGGAGACGCTGGGTCTGTAGGGCCGCTGGTCAGGGGGGGGCACCAGAGGTCTGCCTACCACCGTGCTGAGGGCCTGGGTCACCACCATGGGCCGGGAGAGGTTCCTCTCCTCACACTGGTAAACATCATGCTTACTGTTATACCACAGCATTGTTGAATACTTGATTCTGATTGGTCAATAATGTTCCATTATCTGATTCTATCTTATTTGATCTTTTATTTGTATTTTTATCTAGGACTATCTGTGAATTTTGAAATTTCACTAATCAGTGTAAGTCACTAATTAGTGAAATTTCTAATTTGTAAATTAGGCTACATGTCACTTCTCAATGTAGTTTTTCCTTGAACTAAATACAGGTCTTGATTGTTTGATTTCTGATAGTACACTTTGTACCCGAGTCAGAGTCTGTAGGTCAAACACAATCATTTCCCGGCCTCTCAGTCTGAACATTATGTTACCACATCCCCAGCCCTGCTGAAAGCTCGATCCACTAAAAGCCAGGGGAACACACTTGTTCTTTGCTTTGCTATACCTTTTTAGGCTTATTTATATTTAGTCATTTATCAGAAGCTTTTATCCAAAGTGACTTGTAGTGAATGCAGTTGCATGTCATTAATGAGCAGGTAGGGTTGCATTAATTTTCAATAACGGAACACCTCTGCCTTTTAATAGTGTGCTGCAAATCCAACATTAAAAACAACGGTCAAACAAAACTATCGACCTATTGCTTGACCACGCAAAAACAATATGCTCAAAGCGCCGGAAGTTTCTCAGTAATGTCTTCTGTATTTCATCTTTGTGTTTTGGGTGTGAATAAATGGTTCTGAAGTACTTCCTGTACCTGCTGGCTGGGAGGAGCAGACGCCAGGCGGGGGATGGGAACCCCATCCACACACCGACTCCTCTGCGTGTTCTCCTCACCGGGGGAACCGGAGGAACACAGGAGGAGTCTGCAGTGGAGGAACTGCACAGAGTCGTTGTAAACGGGCCGCAGGATGAAACTAAACCTCAAGGACTGCGACTCCTCCTCTTCCTCCCAGACCAGAGTCTTCCTCCTTGGCTTCTCTCCTCCATCTTGTGTCTTTTCTATGGACGGGTCACGGTCAGCTGTTCCTCCTCCTGGAACCTCATCACCTCTAACCCCAACTCCTCCCTCTCCCCCTCCCCACAGCTGGGTGAGGGTGAGGGAGCTGTGGGCGGGGCAGCGGTTCTGGATGATGGGCCAGTAGGGGGAGCTCTGGGGGTCTGACACCGGGGACACCACACAGGAGCTGAGCTCCAGGGCCCCCGCAACCGGCCCCGTGGAGGATATCTGCACACAGAGGAAGTTGGGGTAAGATTTTACATTTGCGCTGAGCTGCGCCCCAGAGACACAGAGAGCATCGGAAACAACTGCAGGCGTTTTTCACACTATATCCCTAATGCGGATAATAAAGGTTGAAAAGCGGCAAAGTTCCCCTTTAAAGGAACACTGAATTTAGATTCACTGTTCAAAGAGACGAGTGAAATCGCTAAGATGTCTTTACTTTGGAGAAGCTGGAATATTGTATTTTACCCTCACTTCACTGATGTTAATTGATCTCATCTGCTTCCATTGATTTTGGCTAACTCAGTTAAATGCTAACTCAGTGGAATAGAGCGCTGGGCTGATAAATGGTGCTGTGCAGTGAATTTAGAACATTTCTTACTCTGTTTCGAAAAAAAATAAAAATAAAATCTTAATTCTAATTCTTATTCCTACGGCTATTTTGCACCTGTTTTTCTTTAGAAACTTGGTTGGGCATAATAATATGGTTAACATACACACACACACACACCTCCACGTAGACACGGTTGTCTGCGACGACCACACAGGGTCCGGTGCGGCTCTGCTGGAAGCTCTCAGAGACGAAGAGTCTGAGGACCAGGACCGGCCCCGCCCTGGGTCTGGGGGCCGGGAGGAGGCCCTCCCCACCGGAGCCTGGGTCCTGGTGGTCCCACACCCTGAGGACCCCCCCTGGAGGAGGAGTGATGACATCATCGTCCTCTGGAGGAGACGCAGAGAAACAGCTGATCTGTAGAGGAGGAGGAGGAGAAGGAAGAAGAGGAGGAAGTAGAAGAGAATGAGAAGGGGAAGGAAGAGAAGTAGAAGAAAAGGAAGAGAAGGAGAAGATAAGTACAGAACACCACCACCACTCATTAAATAAAGAGTATTTTCTATGTGAATAGTTATTGTTGTTGTGCACACACACACACACACACACACACACACACAGCTCACGTGTATGCCGAGGGGCCCGGTGGTGTGTGTGTCATTGGTGGTGAGTGTGTGGGGCTGCTCTCTCCAGATGAATACCTGACCAGAGAAGGAGAACATTCAGTCATGGGCATAGAAGAGTTATATAAGAGTTCTAACACACTATCCACATCTTCAGAGTATGTCCGCACTTCCTACCCAAGGTCTGATATTATTAGTGTTGTCATACAAATCAATATTAGCATTTGTAATAGTATTGTATTTGTGATCGTTTAGAATCATTAGTGTGAGGGATTGCCCTTACACCATGGGAAATCAGGCTCAGACAACGGATGCGGATACAGATTTTTATTCCAATAGTTGGTGACACCGAGTGTCAGTTTCCTGCCAGACAGAGAAGCTACACACACACAGTACAGCAAACACAAATAGTGTGTAATTGGATCGGGCGTCAATCGCCGTCTATCCCCAAAGTCCCAGTGTCCAAAGAGTGTGGCTGTCAATCGGGCTCTGTCTCGGTGTACTTACTTACGGGAACCAGTCTCACTGTGGGTATAACAGAATAATGATTACTATATAGTACTAATCACTGATCACCCACAGCTGCATCCAACCTGGGACAAACCACACCCCCTTCTCCACCACAATTAGCATTAGTGTTCTTTTAGAATTGTGGTTGTGATTTTAGCATTCTAGTTTCTAGTATCAATATTAATCAATGATCAATCGGTGAGCTGGACAAATCGAAACCTTTAAAGATGCAAAGTCGTTTTATTTTAGGTCACTTCCCTGGTCATATTGGGCACCTATCTAACAATAAAACTACAAAAATCCCATTTCCTCGTATTCTTATATCAAGATCCCATCAGATGTTCTTCTAGTAAAACAAAATATGCCGTATGCCTACTGGTCACAGTAGCTTGCTAGTCTTGTGCTGACGACTTGTGCCTGACCATTTCAACCAATCAGCGTGTACAGACACAGGTCGTAGGCGGGTAGCGAAGAAGGGATTCATTAGCCCGCTAGCCATCATATCAGCAGCATGTTTGCTATGACACGCCCGCTTTTCAACTATCGAATCAAATTCCTCCCAACATTATGTCCCGCCCAATATCGCGAGGCCATCGGTTCTTCCGAGCATTCCCAGATCTGGCCCGTTTCAACCGGAAATACGTCACACTAAGGCAGATCTGTGCTCTAGAATTGCCGCTTCTGCTCGACTTTAACTTCTACAGACAGATATTACTTCTGACCCCACTCAACCTTCCTGTACGTCAGTCACTTCAGACACCCAGCCTTTCACCGTTTCCTTGTGATAAAACAATATTAAACTACAGTAAAGTGCTTTAATCCAGTTCAACTCTGTCTCTCTCCATCTTCAATTCTTGGTCGCCCTTCTCTCTCTCGCTCTGTCTCTCTCTTTGTGTTTGAGGCTAAATTGGACAAACCATCCACTTAGCACACACTCCCCAACACACTGCAGCCGCCAGCGCAGTTTAACTTCCAAAACCACAGAGGGCTACGATATGGTGCCTCGTCCTCCTACACATTTGCAATTGAAATCTCTTATTTCATTTTCAATCTCTGATGTCATTTTAAATTTCATTTTCAATCTCTGATTTCATTCATTTACAATTTTTTGTCTCTACTCATTTTATTGCTCTTTTACTTTTCAACAATATATTTGTGGGGACACTTGCAGAATTTGCTTTATCTTGTTATATATTTGTTATTGTTCTTTTATATCTTATTTGATCTTTTATTTGTATTTTTATCTAGGACTATCTGTGAATTTTGAAATTTCACTAATCAGGGAGATTAGTGAAATTTCTCATTTGTAAATTAGGCTACATGTCACTTCTCAATGTGGTTTTTCCTTGAATTAAATACAGGTCTTGATTGTTTGATTTCTGATAGTTCACTTTGTACCTGAGTCAGAGTCTGTAGGTCAAACACTTGAACATGATTACCTCCTGTTAGTCTCCTGCTGTCAGACCTCACATGTTTACATTTCCCGGCCTCTCAGTCTGAACATTATGTTACCACATCCCCAGCCCTGCTGAAAGCTCCATCCACTAAAAGCCAGGGGAACACACTTTGCTATACCTTTTTAGGCTTATTTATATTTAGTCATTTATCAGAAGCTTTTATCCAAAGTGACTTGTAGTGAATGCAGTTGCATGTCATTAATGAGAGGTAGGGGTTAGGGCTCAAGGATGCCTACGAGTAGGCTATGGATTATCGAACCCAGTACCTTTCGGCAGTTGGAAGTCGGAATAATAAGTATTTTTTCCACTTTCTTCAACTAAATAAAAATCTAGGACTAATCTAAAATACTTGATTTCAAATCTACAATAAATACATGAATTAAGCTTTTTAGGTAATAAATAATCTGTACTTTCACTTTGGATACACATTTATCCAAAGCGACATACAACTAAAGTGATATACATGACACCATGACATACCATGACACCATCCTGTGCTAATTATGTACTCCAGTTGACTCATAGCGGTCTATCTGTTAGCTTCCTGGTAGCAGCACCCCAGTAGAAACAGTGTGATCCCTCACTGTGTTATTGTACTGCACCCCTCTGGGATGTCCCTGGAGCACACCCTCCGTCCCACAGGAAATGACCGGGAACGCCAAGAGGAAGTGGCTGCTGTTGGACTGGGCCCGGCACTCTGGGTGCCGCAGCGTCACGGCAACCACTGGCACCGACAGCGCCTGGAGTGATCGTTTAGACACGATTTAAAAACAGGACTTTTACAGTACATCCTGAGATATATTTATATACAGTATATCCATGATGTACTGTATGTCTACTGATTCACACAGAGAGACTGTATACAGTATGTGTAATGCATGATAAGGTATACCGTATGTGTGTGTGCGTGCGTGTGCGTGTGTGTGTACAATGTGGAGACCTGTAGGATGTGTGTGTCCAGCATGACGTTGAGCTGTCCGTCATCACAGTGAAAGCTAAGTGTCTCCGCCCCCCTGGCTCCGCCCCCAGCGCCACCTTGCAGCCACTGTCTCAGGTGGCCCTCGTTCGGC
>OMKN01067250.1:0-23402 GCA_900302345.1 Melanonus zugmayeri
GGCATGGATGAGGGATTCAGCGGCAGAGGGGGAGAGGCAGTGTCTGATTTTGGCGATGTTGCGGAGGTGGAAGTATGAGGTCTTGATGACAGAGCTGACATGGGGGTAAAGGAGAGGGTGGGGTCGAGGACGAAACCAAGGTTGCGTGGGGATTTGGTGCCGATGAGAAGGAGTTCAGTTTTATCACTATTAAGTTTGAGGAAATTGTGGGTCAGCCATGATTGAATTGTGGAGATGCAGGTTTCAATGTGGGTGAGGGGGGGGTTCTGAGGGGATTTTGAGCTAATGTATAATTGGGTGTCATCAGCATAACAATGAAAGTCCAGATTGAATTTGAGAATGATGTGGCCAAGGGGGAATAGATAGCAGTTGAAGAGGAGGGGGCCGAGGACAGAGCCCTGGGGGACCCCCTGGGTGACAGGGGAGAGGGAGGATGTGTGGCCAGAGAGAGAGATTAAAAAATGTCTGTCAGAGAGGTAGGAGGTGAGCCAGTCAAGTACAGTGCCCTCAACTTTGAACAGGCATATCTCATGCCCCGTTTGGCCTAGAGTCATTACACTTTGCACACATATGCCTCTCCTCACGAGGAACACATTTGCCTCAAGAACCCATAACTTCCGGTTACTTAGATTTTCCGCCATTTTGAATTTTGTGAAAAACACTTAAAATCTATCTCCTCCTGGAATATTCAGCAATCTGTATGAAACTTGGCAGACGCAATCTAGGGACCGATATCTACAGTTCCATTTCGGCAAAAGTTTGAAAAGTCGAAAAACGGAGCCGCTATGAGCCAATGAAGATTGCGGAGGGCGTGGCTTTTCACGTAAATGTGAATAACTTCTGAACGATTGGACTACACCACAAAACGTTGTAGGCATATCACCACACATAACCGGAGGCTAACCCTCCATTATTGGCCCGATCAAACAAAATGGGGGCGCTAGAGAGCTCATTTCCGGTTTAGGCCTTACCGCGATGCCGATTTTTCCGAAACTATGTACAGCGGTAGAAGGGCATGCCTAGTGGCCAGTGGAGAAAGATGAAGCTGATTAGCCACAGGGTGGCGCTATAACAAGGTAAAAGGCTTGAAAGTGGCAACATTTCAAACAGGCATATCTCATGCCATATTTAAACTAAATTCATGAAATGTTGCACTTAAATGCTATGGCTTATTGTGCAAACTGTGCTCGTGGCTTGGCCCCCACATTGCTGCTTGCAGCTATATTTTTTTGTACCTTTGTCTTTGTACCTTTGTACTGTACTGTACATTGTACTGTGTGGTGTGGACACGATACATGACCAGCCAATAACTACCATTGATAACATTTTTGAAATATGCTTGGCAATTTAGCATCACAATGCTAATCAACCCTCACCTGAGAGCCCTAGCTGATGGGCCATCACAGCCGTCTGTAGGCTGAGGGCATTCAGAGGAGGACTGGGTGAGCTGTACGCCGCTGCCGCCACCACCACCACCACCAGTGGCACTTTCAGATGCAGCTGGGTGTATGCGGGGTTATCTGATGTACCGCTGCTATCCATCTGCTCTTGTGGGTGAGGAGAGGGGATTCGAGAGATCTGCTCACTCAAGCTGCCATTGGCGTCAGCGCACAACTGGAACTGTGATAGGGATGACAGCAGGTGGTTCCAGTCCTGAAAGAATCAAACAAACGATGGCCGTTGTACCTCTGAAATGACAACGTTGAATCTTTGCATTTTCGTGCAACGTAATAACAATTAAACAGCAGTCTGTTAGGTGCATTTTAATAGGCTAGATGTACATACATTTGTATTTACCACGTGCCTTTCTCCATTAGTTTGTGATCAGCTGTCATCATAACTCACCGTGGTCGTGTCTGGGTTGGGCAGCGTGTGAGTCTGTCCGTAGAAGCGGAGGCAGAGGAGGGTGAAGGACAGACTCAGGAGGCAGAGGAAGAAGGTGACTCCGGGAGGATGCAGGGAGACATAGTCTCTCAGGTTCACCACCGGCTGGCATGCACACATCACTGGTTCAACAGGAGGTGGACGAGCGTTATCTGAAAACAGAGATATAGATTAATATATATATATATATATATTAATAATAGTTTCAGTGAAGCAACAAGAGCTGTTCGCATATGTTGGATGCTTACCTCATATCTTGGGTTTCCGTAACGCCCACCTGAACACGGAATGCAAGCTGTAGTCGTACTTTATACTACGAACTATAAGGTCCAACATTTAGGTTTAAATTTCAAGTCAAATCGCACTAAAATCAAATGAACACCAACTTCAGGAGGACGCTTGTTTGCATACCGAGATCACTTCCTGGTTCTGTCTGCTGGGAGAAGCGAGAGATACTTCATTGGACAATATTGTCCAATGGGAGAAGTGAGAGATACTCCCCCGACGTTCATTGGACAATATTGTGCGCCTAGAGACGGACCCTCCTCTCATTGGCTGACACCGCAATCCACTTTTTCCACGAGAAAAAAGGTCATTAAAATACATTTGTCAATTATGTCTCAATTCGCGATTTATGCACAAATATTTGAGTCAAAGCCCATGTTAAATCCGTGTACCTTCTTTAAAATATCTGACACACACAACACAAATAGATAACTGTTTAAATACTTACTTTATAATAATACAAAAATTAATGAGCAAAAAGGAGTTAAATTGGTAAGATTTATTTTATTTCCCTTTATGTTGACATAAACATAGAAACTGCTACAAGAAATACTTTCATACTTGTTCATACTCTTCACTTCAAATCATTCTCAAAGTCGCACTTTATCCAAGTGGATGATCACCATTGACATATTTAAAAACTTTGTAACCTCTTGTGGCAAAAAAACATGTATTGCATTTGTATTCTTTGCATTTTTAAAGAGAAAAATAACAAGAAACAGCCATTTCAAAATCTAGTGGTTCGCTGGATGCAAAGCTATCTAATTATTCTGATTTTGTGGGGAATCTGACCCAGTAAATGCATCCAAATGCAACTGAGCGATTTAAACTCTGGCATAAGCCCTTTCATTACATTGAATTCCAGACCTTAAGGACTATGAACCCAACATTTATGATCGGATAGTGCAAACTGGGCAACTACATTCCATTAATTACCTTTGTCAAAATGACAAACGACATACAAGATGCCCCCCTGTATGTTGTCCAATATTTTCCGCGTTAAGAAGACCAGGTAACCTTTATAGGTTTGAATGTCCAAGTGTCGGGATGTCCCATGTGTAGCAGGTCTTTGTAGGGAGACGAGCTCCACTGGAAGGGAGGCACTTGGTCCCAGGTCGGCCCGTTCACCGCCAGCATCCCGAACCCGCGGAACATCCCATACGAAGTCAGCTACAAGCAACACACAGCCATGAATCAGACACAGCCATGAATCAGCAAGTATTGCATCGTTTGATCTCAACCACAATGAACATTTTAAAACCAAGAGAAAGTCTAAGGTGAAAAAGAGGCAAACCCGTCTTTCGGTTGAAACCGAGGTCCCGACTCCCTATGGCACCCATCATACGAGGGGTGCTAACCCCAGTGTCCTGGCCAAATTCCCCAACCTGGCTCTTGTACCAACCACCATAGCCACCTACTCATCCCCTGGTCCCTAACTGCATTGTTTAAATGCTCAGCTCTCCACTGCGATAGCCAGTGTGTGGTGAGCGCAAACTGGCTGCGGCACATCACCCAGGTAGGTGCTACAAACTGGTGGGGGATGAGGTGTGATTTCGCCCACACTCACTATGTAAAGTGCTTTGAAAAGCACTAAATTCAATGTATTATTATTATTTTACCTTCATATCTGTTCCTCCGTGTGGCCTCTGCGTTAGGGCGCCAAATGGGTATGTCCCGTTGGCGGGGTTCAGATCCGAGCGAGCAGAGATGGCGTTTTCACCGTTACCATGGGGATTACAGGCATCACAATACGACAATGGATCCTCTTTATAGTTATTATACCTGAGAGAGAAAGCGGGTGCAGTGCCTCATGAATAAACTTAAAAACAAAATGCTACACAACGCAAAATGTATTAACAGCCGTTAATGACCTCTGTTACAAAGGCTGAAGAAGTGGATTGTACCTCATGAGGCGAACCATCGAATCCAAGTCTGTAACTGCCGTCTGATTTCGTCTGAAGATCTGAGCCCGGGGACTCTTGTCCAGAGTGAACCACGGACCAAACTTCTCCACTAGCTCATTGCAGCCGCTGGCATTAAATACCTCTGGATAGTACCTACACAGGGGCAAGGAAAACATTATCTTTTAGTTTAACCTAATTAAACAAATGGTGCAATAGAGTGCAGCCCAATAAAGATGATCTATTCTGTACTACATTTATTTATGTAGTGTATTCATTTACGTTATTTTGGGAAAGTGCTCAGTCATGCAGCACTTAAATGTTGTAGTTGTTCTGATATTAGTGTGCTTTGGATGAAAGTGTCAAAATATGAATGTAACAGCAAAAAAATGGTTCGGATTAAAACTGTTGGTACTTACGGGATATTGTAACTCGACCAATATCCATTTTCCAGCAGTTCCTGAGTTTTATCAGTGTAGACAACCAGCCCCCTGCAACAATCAGTGATTGATTACGTCTTGAGGACAAAAGGTCAGGTTAATCAGATTAATACTGTAGATCATTTACAGAGACTTACGGAATCTGCTCCAGCACAGTTAAGAGCTGATCCTTTATGACCGTCTGCCCTGGAGTGAAGTGGTTATAGTCTACAATCATCCACTGATTATTATACCTGTCAGAACAAACAAAGCTTTTATCTGTTTATACTCGAGTGAGTTTAACAATAATCACAATCACAATCAGGTTCATCATTGTTCAAAATAACATTTTGGTCAACTTCCATCAAACCGACAAATGCTGTAGTTCTGATGCACAAGGGGAAATTGGACAGACAGCCAGATAATTGTGTGTAAACCATAGGTGTAAAACTCACGTCCCACTGTTGTACTTGCTGAAGATCTCCGCCCACTGTTTGCCGGTTGACGCCAGCCGGTTGGCCACGATGTTCCTCAGCCATTCCATCACGGCTCCTGTGGGCTTCACAAACTTCCACAGATCCGGGTTGCTGTTGCCAATGGTGGTTTCTAAAGTAACCTGAAGGAAGAAAGGCAGAATTGTATTAAACTTTAATACAATTCTGCCTTTCTTGATGATGATGCTTTAATAATTAAAGCATCATTAAAGTGTGGTAGCGGTTTGGGTTGTGTAGTTGCCATGATGTATAAAATAACAAAACCTGGTTCAGTGTTTTTTCGTCTGTTTACAATGATTGGTAAAGGTACCATTTTCTTCATCCCATCACCGTAGATATACTGAATACATTGAAGTTACATCATTGCAAGGTAACTACACAACCCAAACCTCTACCAAACTTTAATGATGCTTTAAGGGGTATTAATAACATAATAATACATTTTATTTATATAGTGTTTTGTAAATACTAGACACTTTTAAGACATAAAATACAAGAGAAAAAAATAAGCAAATATCAATACAAAAGTAATTCAGTCAAAAGTATTCTTCAATTTAGTTCCAAATGCTAGCATGACGTTAAATAAAAATGTCCGCACCAGACCGCTACTCAGAATATAGAAGTCATCCCCAGAGAAGATGGATCCAGGGTAGGATGAGAATGCTTGGATTCCTCCCGGGAGCTGACTGCTATCTAAGGAAACAATGCACAAACATAATTAGGGTTGTCGCAATATGCAATAACATCGAATGTTGCAATATTTGAAAATATTGCCTGTATGAAACAAAATAAAATCTAGGTCTTTTATAGGCCACAGTTGATGTTAGGCTTGATCAGACATGGGCAAACTACGGCCCACGGGCCACATACGGCCCGTTAGGCTTTTTAATCCGGCCCGCCGAACTTGTCCAAATGATAGTAAAAACCTCCTTCATTTTCTCCTTTCCCTGCGGCAGCACCATCCGTCAACAATCGCGAGTGGGGACATACGCGGCGGCAGTTCGCCCGTCAACAATCTTTGCGGCTCATTGCGCTGCTTTAGTATATCCGGCCCAAACACTCCATCCAAATGCTCCTGGCCCGGCCCCTCTGTCAAATTTTAGAACCCATTGTGGCCCGCGAGTCAAAAAGTTTGCCCACCCCTGGGCTAGATACATAGACTAATATGCTTTGTAAAAATAGTTTGATAGAAATAAACACACAGGTGATTTAATATTTCAAAATCTGTATAACTCTTTACATTAGGCTACTGCGTGTGCCCCCCACCTGCTGTTTAGGTCTGATCATTTCAAAGATTTCATTTCCCTGTACACTTTCTATAGGGTACCGTCTGCAGCAATAATATTGCATATTGCAATATTTCTTAAATGCATATCATCAATATGAAGATGGGATATTGTGACATAATAATAATCAATAATTAAATACAAACAATAAAAGAGACCAAGTTTAAAATTGAGTAAGCAGCTTTGAGTTTGGGGAAGTCCTTGTCTGGGTTTCGGTTTTGGAGTCACGCGCATACGAAAGATTGTGAAATATTAACTTGGCAGACGGACAACTGGTTCACAAAGAGTAGGCCTACCTCGAGGAGACACACTGAAGGCAAAGTTATATTTCTTCATGATGCGTAGCATGGACTGGTACGTGTTCCAGGTGTCGTGCGAGACCAGCAGTTCCTTGTTGCCTGGCAACAGTTTGATCAGGGCCGAGCAGGAGCCTGACCCGAGAGGACGAGTTAGGCTGGACTTGTTGAGGGCCGACTCCAAGTCTTCCATATCACCCCCCATTTGGAACAGCCTGTTTTACCAGATTACCAGAATTGAATTGGAGAGAATTGCACATCGAAACCCTAGTGCCGGTGCCTCGGAGTATGATTGACTGTCTAGTACCGGAAACGTTACCGTGAATAAACGTGTTGCATTGTAACAATTAAAATAACTTGAGAAGCATCAAACAGTAATTGGAACCATACTAAACAAATTCCACTTACAGGAAGCCGAAGGGATTGATGGAGAAGGGACCGTTGGGAAATGACAGGTCATCATTATAACTGTCCTCCAGCCCCTTCAGCTGAAGCAGGGCCAGGTTCGCCTGAAAGAGGCAAAACATAAGCACCCGTCATCAGTTTCATCTGATTGAAGTATTGTATTATGTATACTGTATTGTACTATGGAGGACTCATTGGAGAATGCTTAAGAAGTACCTGGTGCCAGTAGGGCGCGTTTCCTTGTTCCTCTATTTGTCCCATAACCCACTCCAGGTTGGTTGTAATGTACGCCTTCAGTCTCTGGCAGTAACCCGACTCAAATGTCTTGGGCCCACAGTAACCCATCAGAGTGTTCACCCAGTGTTTGTACATGAGCTGAAAGGAAAACGCACAACAACAACAACAACAACAATGGATACATTGCAGCACAGTAAAACAAATCGGGTTGCACTTCATTTACCCCATGGGGTCATGATATGGATGTCTTTGTGTCGGACCTGTGAGGTGACAGCAGCCTCCACGGCCCCAGCAGCGTACGCCTGGATGCTGTCATTGAAACGTGGACTGGTGGAGACCTCCAGGAAGGACCACCTGGGGGGAACCACGAACACAGGACTCTGACTGAGGCGTATGTTGGGTGTTTTGATGGTTTCATGTGCATTTTTTTCAGGTCTGCTTACAGGCATGCACAATAGAACAATTGTTTTCCATGTATTGGACAAACAGGGCATATCAGCGTTGTGAATGTGTGGTACATGTGAGAAATAAACGACTCACCCCGACTTCTCGATGTCGTCAGTAAAGTTCGCCCAGGCGATGAAGTCGTCTCGGTATTCATCAGAGAGAGACAGCTGGCCCGTTGCTTTATCCAGGAAAGCTGAGCTTATTTCAGCTCGAACGGTGCAATAAGAACACAATAACACGAGTAAAAGGTGCAGAATACTGTTAAAACGAGCCGCTGCGTGTCTTCGTCTGGACGCCATGTTTACAACACTGAGTCGTGTGGTCTGGTCACGTGATCTGGTCACGGGATCACTGTATATAAGTCGCGCCTTCAAAATAAAGGACACGCATGAGAACTGAGAAAAATGGCTTTAAAGTTTTAACTTTTGTGTTGCAAGTAGATAACTGGAAATATAATTAATAAACAATGATTCAATGAGCGATTTAATCTCTAAAAAGGTCAACTATGTATCTGACATTTTTTCATTTCTTACTACATTCTATTTGTTTTTAATTATTGTATTTAGATGTCTATATGTTTTAAAAGTTTAAAACAAACCAGAAGTATTATTTTGTTGGAATATCCACTTCAATTAAACCAAGATTATGTATTAACCTCCTCATCATCATTATCATCATCTTGTACAAACAGCTTCATCTCCATCACTTCAATGGTGACTTGCATAGAAAACCAAAGCAGACTGCAGTATCTGCTGATGGGGAAAATGCAGATACTGCAGTCTGCCTGGTTTTTAGTCCAATTTTGTAGTTGTTGCAATTTGTACACCTTTTTATCTCAAAAACAGAGCAAGGTTGAACCAAGATACTTTGTCACAACATAAAACATATACCCACAAGTTAATTTTGAGTCATAACTCAATTTTAATAATTTTACATTTAAAAAATGTAATAATAATAATAACACATTTTCTTTGATCTGGACACAACATGAAAGACGTGAACGTAATTATAAATCATTACAAAAATTAGGCCTATAACAATAGTCATATTGCCTCTTGATATAATGTCAAACAGGACATTTGCAATCACTTGAAGGATTTTGGTAGTTCTGGTCTGTTCAGTTCCTGCATATGTGCATTCAAACCACTGTTTGGTTTTCACACCAGCCAACAGGAAATCACACGATCCACCAAACAATTGTGTAATCCAACACATTTGAAGAGACAACAAAAGCTATGGGTTTTGGTCTTCTGCTCCACCAGTTTCTATCGACTCAATAATTCCCTCCATCAACTCTGCCCGTCGTTTTTTTTTATCCACAACTGTGAAGAGAGACACGAGAGAGAGAGAGAGAGAGAGAGAGAGAGAGTGTGTAAGATGAGAGAGATACAAAATAATCACATTTGTAGGAAATGTTTGTGGTACATATTTTTGGTTTTACAGTGTATTGAATCGTTCCGCTGAGGTTGGTGGCAGAGTTACCGTGATAATGTTCAGCTGTTTTTCTCCTCAACGTCTCCACCGCGTCCTCTCCATCTGCCCACTCCAGCACTAGGCGCCTGCCGTAGAGATGGGTGCTGTGACACAGGGCCGCAAATGCTTTCTGGAGGGGAACAAGACATCACATGACCACAGCAAACATTTATGTCACATATTGGAAGTGGGCTGCGCAATTAGTTGCATATATTAATCAAAATTAATATGCGATTTTGGCCTCTGAAACGATAATCTGTTCAATCGTAATGAATAATCGCAATCACAATATCGGGCAAAATAATCGCAATTATAATTTTTGTCAAAATCGTGCAACATTGGCACCTGCTTCCTATCAGGCTATAGTCAAAGTGTTTTATTTATGAAATGCACAGCATAGTGTGGTGGAAAAATACTTACATGGCTCTGTTGTATACTATTTAAGGTTTTGTTTATCTTTGAGCTAGCTTGCAGCTGTCGGTCATAAAAGTTAAGCAACGGACCCTCTAATTGTTGGTCAGCAAGATAAACCAATGAATCCTACATATTCGGTCATCACCCTCTGAATCTCCTCCCCTCTGTAAGCTAAAATCATTTTACTTTTTTATCTGTTGTTCTGTTTAAGGAAACACCCCTCCTGTGAGAGGGGATAAAAGCTTGGGTGACAGTAAGATCTTTGCTCACTCCACCTTGTCACCACTGCTCACCTTGGCATCCTGTTTGGTGAGGAAGTCGATGAAGCCGAACCCTCTGTGATTTCCAGAGCCGGACAACTTCTTGGGCAGACGAACGGTCTGAAGCTCCCCGAATGTGCTGAGAGGAGAACGAGATGAAGTCATGAGATGAGATAAGATGGTACTGTTGATCATTATTATTAATCCTATATGGGAAATTCAGGTATCCCAGCAGAAAGTACAGGACAGTAGTACAAATGTAAAATAGATCCAACATTTAAAAAAACGACAATTATATAATATTATATTATAAAACAATACAAAATAAATAATGACAATAGATCTATATACACGATACCAGTAGTAGCAATGTTAATGTAAAACCATCATCTAATCCTTAACCTTTTGTACAAATATTTTGTAGACAAAATGGTGCATGACCGTGTTGTACATCAGAGAGAGGATTGTGTAGAAGTACCAGAAGAGCTCGCGGATCTCCCTAACGGAGGCTTGGAAGGGGACGTTGCGTACGAGAATCTTGGTTCCCGTCTGTTTCTTCTCCGTCTGCTTTTTCTTATGAGACACTTGAGCGGACCTGGAAATAAGAAAGTACCAGAGTAGACCGGTTCAAACCCCTGATCTGCCGTACAAAGCCACTGTGCTGCAGTGGTTTTGCTTTGTTATACCATATAACAAAAAATATGATGTCAAATATTTGTTGCATTTGTTCAATATTATATGTGTTGATTGTTGCTGTCAATTTTAAATGACTCTAGAATATGCCACTACAATATTAATATATAATACCACAAAATACCATTATATAATAATGGTATTCTCACCGTGGCACTGTAATACAGATTTGGCTAAATTCCAGAGCTCACACATTATCATATTTAATAATAATAATAATAATAATAATATAATACAATTCATAATAGCTTGTTAAGTGTATTTTTTAAACAAGCATACTTGTTATGCATGTGTATACATGTATTCTACTGTAGCGCCTCTTACCGCGTGGCTCTCTCAGAAATCTTGATCTCTAGCTGATGGTCATCCACAGAGCAGTGCTGGGGGACGGGGAGAAGGGCCAAGTGTCAATTTGAAATGCGTTTGTGAAGGCTCAAATATGTGAACCCTTAATACTATAAAATCAGACATGTCATTTGCCAAAGTACAAATGTACAAGGAATTCATCTTTGTGCAGCTGTCAGCATTCATTTAGGATAAAAATACAAATCTAGAATAAAAAGGTCTAAAGCGAGCATTACTATACTAATAACCACCATTATTGGGGTGTATGAGTCTATGTACCTGTAGCAGCCTCATTGCCTTCTGTGCGGACTCAGGCTTCTGATACTGAACAAAACCGTAGCCCATGGATAACATCTTGCCTGGAAATGGAAATAACATGGGGAGATTGTTATGGAGCTTAATGCCTGACATTAACATGCTCACAAAGATTCCTCTACTATCTTTCAAGGACCTGGAAGTGAAGCCATACAGGATTCCCGAATTTGGGATGACTAAAGTGAATTTTATTTTAGATGACACTGTCGCCCCCTTCTGGTGGGTTATGGAATTTCTTTAAACAGCCTATTTTTTCCAATATAAAAGAATGAGCCAAGAGACCATAAGTAAGACATTGTTGATAAACAACAAAATATAGATGCTGGCATCACCACAATCTATTGCCACCAACTTTTCAATGACACTGGTAATGATAATAAATAAAACAAATAATAAAACATACCCGTTTTATCCTTCTTCTTAGACACTGTGCAGGAGGTCACTTTGCCACATTTGGAGAATGTCTGCAAACAAATCATATTTGTCCACGACATGTCTGCATGTATTTCAACAATAATCAAACTAAAATGGAAGGAGTCTCTGTATGCATGTCTGTCCTTCGATTTTCTCGACAACCCTTCATCTGATCTACTTCACACTTGGCGGGTGTATTTCTGGGGACCCAAGGAAGCGCAGTGCTGAGTGTGAAGTTGTTTGGATGAGCGGTTATCGAGAAATCTGCAATCAGCAATACCGGAGGCCAAGCAATCGGCCCGTTCCGAACAGGCACGTTTCGAGCTGCACTAGTAATTACAATTCCATTTTGCCTACCTCTTGAAGCGTCTCCTCTGTTGTGCTGAAGTTAAGGTTCTTAATAAAAAGTGTGGAACCGGGAGCACTTTCTTCCTCTTCCTCCTCCTCCTCCTCTTTATCATCTTGCTTCATTGCCACGTTTTCCTGCGATGCTGGAGTTGTTGATGTGGACACATCTAGAAGATAGGTTTGGAGAGCTTATATAAAATGTCTATTGTGTGCAAATACATTTCTGCAAAGCGGAAACACAAAAACCCAAGTACGTGAGAGACTGTACCTGGTTTAGGCAGCGCTGCGGTGAACACGCCTCCCGGTGCCCACTCCAAATACAACGGGATGTGATGGAACTGTGGAAGAGTTGCGAGATAACAAAAACTTTAGTGATGAAGACCTGCTATGTACAGCAGGTGCTATAAAATGGTGACGCAACCCACTAACATCTGCATCAGTTCAGATCAGATCAGTGAGAAAGGAAAACCGATAGTCCGATACCATACCTTTCAAATGTCCATATACTTCAATGTAATGAGTAATGACTGTCAGTCATTTAGTTCAGAATGGTATTTTGAATTCATAAGCATATCATGATATTTACTGACATTGTGTAAAATTCTCCATAATTATCGTGAAAATACATTTTTCCTTATTGCCCAGCCCCTACGTTAACCATGTAGCGACCCAGATTCGATTCCCACCTGCGGTCCAATGCTGGCTTCTACAACCCACTCACTTCTCCTCATTTGGATGCTTGTTTTTATTGGTGAACATAAACACCTTGGGAGCAACACAAACACACACACACAGTGTGCAGACTCTACTCATATATACACTCGCCCCACACGGTGGTTTATCCACACCTTGCTGTAGGCCAGCTTCGTGAAGGCCCGCTTGGCCTCGGTGGGCTCCAGGAACTCTATGATGGCCGTGAGTCCCGAGGGAGGCAGCAGCACCCGGCCCAGGGAGCCGTGAGGAGAGAAAAGTTCCTCCAGCTCCACGAGGGTCACCCCAGCCGGGAGGTTCTTCACCAGTATCACCGTGGTGCTGCGGGTGGCCGCTGCCTGTAGACATAAGCATAAGATAATAACATAATAACATAACATAAGGTGACATGGGGCTTTATTAATCCCAGACGGGACATTTGGGTGTCACAGCAGAGAGTACAGGTAAAAGTACAATTAAGAAATAGATCCAAATTCAAAACAAGAATAAAACTACAAAAAATATAAAAAATATATAAAAACAATATACAGAGAATATGTATGTCTGGTGCACATTTTAGACAAGACAAGTTTGAGGAATCGACTCATTGTGAGTCTATTGATTCGTGTTTAGTGTTTGGATGCTTTAATTCAAAGTGTCTTCCTTTTAGAAGGAGCAGGTAGGGGTTAGGGCATCTTGCTCAATGCATACAGGTAGACTGCTGTGGACATTGGGGTTCGAAACCAGAACTTTTCAACTTTTCGGGTCAAACATCCTTGCCGCTACACTATCCTGCCTATAATAGTCTCCAATACAGAGACAATTGGCATGCATCCACAAGGTTTTTGAGAACAGTAACAGTATTCTCAACATGACTCCAGACTGCTCAACTCTGAGCACAAGTCCATTGGTCTCACTCAAATATCATTCTCAACCATTCTATCATTTTTGCAAAACTCTAAACACAAATTGCATCATTTAGCACACTTTGTTCACCTAGAAAACACTGGCCTTCACCCTAATTACAATTAGTCTCACTCACTCCTCACCTGTTTAAACTCTGGCAAAACACTTCAATCAAGTGTCAGAGCATCAGGTGACCTCATAATTTACATGTGGATCTGTTTCACAGCATTTTATTTTTTTTATTTTCTGATACAATGATTGTGTCAATGCAATATTTATATGATATATTCACAGTATTGTATTACAATATGGCAACAGTCTTTATACTGTATGTAACATACAATTTCAACCTATTTTGGCACAACAGTTTATACATTTGAATATGTAACATGGCCTCATGAAGCCAAAACATATATAAACTATTTTGATGGTAGTGTTTTAAATGTATTACACCAGAGTTTAATTGATGCTCTGTAAGAGATTCATATGATAGCTGTGTCTATTGTTTTGGTGGAAAGCATCAATTTTGAGAGAACATGGTTTTGAGTGCAGTGTTTCATTTTGCAAGAGATTTGTGGAGTTTTGAGTGGGAAACTCTTTTCAGTTTTGTGTTTAGAGTTTTGAGAAATTGAGCTCTAGTTTCACGAAATGTGTTTAAACGATTGGGAAAAACTAAGTTTAATCTTCATCATTAGGGAAATGGAAATGGTTTCGTCTTTTTCTGAAAGACGAAACCATGTATTTTCACATCAGAGTGCTTGTTTCCCATGTATTTTCACATCAGCTCATTGGTAGATTGGGGAACATGGAGTGGAGTGAACACAGTGGAGATGCACCCCACCTGGCTGAAGGAGTCCAAGGACACCCTGTTGTCCAGCAGGAACTGCCGGGTCTCCTGGACGATCTGGGTCTCCCCCAGGGCCATCCGCACCGCGACGCTGCCTTTAGACTCCTGTAAGCACACAGAAACAGACAGAGTACAAGAATCAGAATCAGAAATGGATTTGCCAAAGTACAAATGTACAAGGAATTCCTCTTGGTGCAGGTGTCATTCAAGGGATTAAAATAAAATGATCAATATAATATACGTATAAATATGGGTTTGTGCAGCATTTGCTACTGGAACACTTACATTTCCTTCGGGAAAAATAAAGTATTTATCTACTTATCTATATCTATCTATTTGCAATGTAATATGCAGAGATGCAGCTCCTTGTTTATGGTGGCGATAGCATGGGGAGAGGTGAACCATAAAACCTAATGACATCTATCTATCTATATACACACCGTGTATTCACAGATAATCTGCACATGATGGTGTGCAGGTACATGTGTAAAAGGGAAGGAGGTGGTGGTGCTACTCACATGATCCAGTACTTGGCTCTTGGTGGTGTTGTATTTCTCTGCGATGGCGTCTGCCACTGCATTTGTTCCCACAAAAAGGGTGTTCCAGTTGTGGGAGCTTAAAGAGAGAGATACAATTATATCGTTTAAAAAAAAAAATGGCATTGGGTTATTAACATCTTAATGAGATGAGATGTCTACCTCTACACTTATTTTTATTGTTTATCTTTTAACTGTAACTCAATCTTGCACTCACACATTCACTTTATGTATAGCTGCTATTTGTATATTTTATATAACATTTTATTTGAGTTTATAGTGTATATTGTATAGTATTGTATATTGCATTGTATATTGTATATTGTATTATATTTTTATTTGAGTTTATATTTCATTCATATTTAGTAACTACAATGTACAGGAGCTTGCACAAAAATAATTTCACCCACTTTTATACCTGGTGTAAATGTGTAAAACTCTGAATCTGAATCGTATTCGCCCACCTGGAACTCGCTGCTTTATTTTTCGCATCTTGTTGCCGCTTGTAGGAGGAACCTCCGGTGGCGTCTGCCGAGTCATCTTTCTCTTTCTTCAGCGTGGAGGGGAGCAGGTGGAGCATCCGGCCCTGGAGGCGGTAGGATAAGAACATGCTGACATTTCACTTTGGTTTGGGAAATCGGAATTGCGGTCTGTTGAAAGGTAGACCCACACATCCTGTAGCGCCGGTGTGTTGGAGTATGATGTATTGAGTAAAAAAAAACCTGCACTCAGCATTTGACATGGTATGGTAACGTTTCAGTAGTGGACCTTCATCACACCATCAATAAACAAAGTGTTGCTTTGTCAGTTGCTCAGTGCAGGAGTTTTTTCTATCAATACATCTCTCTACTAAAGGAAGGAATCTCTGTCTGTCTGCATGTCCTTCGCATATCTCGAGAACCGTTCATCCGAGGCACGTTTTGAACGGGCACTGCACTAGTACATCTGAATTTCCGGCACGACAGCTGCTGCTGCTGTTGTGTACGACGGTCTCCGGGGACGGACGTCAACCGACCTGGAACACGTGGCCGTCTAGCTGAGCCATGGCTGTGACGGCGTTCTCTGGGATCATGTAGGTGACGAACGCGAAGCCTTTAGACTGCTTGGTGAGGTTGTCGATGGGGAAGAGCACCTCGGATAGCGGCCCTACGGGGAGTTGTACACCGTTAATGTTCTGGGGAACATTAGAATGTTTCTTTTTGTTTTGTGTATGAATCATTTGAATATACATTTCAACACACCGTGTTTGGTGAATAGGTTTTTGATGTCTTCCTCAGTGCAAGTGTAAGGCAGGTTTCTGATGAAGATGCGACCCGACTCGGACACATCTTCCTCCTCCTCGTCGTCCTTCAGCATCCTGGAGAAGTTTTGCTCCGCTTCTTTCTCACGTTTCTTCTTCCAAGCGCTGTCCTTGGATGTGTCCACACGAAACACTTCAATATAACGTCCACCTGAAATCACAAGTTAATGGTACCCAAGTGAGCTATATACACACGTACACACGTTGTTATTATTACATACATTTATCAAAACATATTAAATAATAGTGTACTTGTAGAACTGACCCATGTAATCATTAGTCTTCTCAAGGGCCTTGTCCACTTCTGCGTCAGAGTGCAGATCCACATATATATAACCTGGGAGAAAAATATAGCACAGACACATATTCTGTGTAAACATATGGACACATAATACATAAGAGCCACCAGCGGTTCATCACGGAGAGGAAATATTCAACGAAGACCTTCTAAAATATTCCACACACCCGTTCTGCTGCCACTTTCGTTCCGTCCAATCCGGATGGCCGCAGGCTTCAGAGGAGTCATGAACTCTCGTATTTGTTGCTGTCATGCAAACAACAATAGCATGTTATCATTAATGAAGACAGTTCCATCTAGGTTGTTTAAAAAAATATATATATATTTTTTTAAATGTCCTCGACTGCTCACCTCTTTGACAGTAAACGGGGCTCCTCTCAGTTTCACTGTAAAGTCTGTAGCAGGCTCGGTCTACAAAACAGGGACCCTGGGTTAGGTTATAAGTCAGTAAAATAAATAATAACGTGTGTAATAACATACGAGTATTCACCTCCTGCTTGGCACTTTTGCTGGCTTTGCCCTGCTTCTTCTCCGCGCTGGAGGTCGAGGTTTTGGTCTTTGGGAGGCCGTCTTTGTCACCACTCTCATAAGCGCTGTCCACCTGAACCCCTGGGACACGCGCTTCTTCCTCATGGTCACCATCATCTCCAGCGTCCTCCTCCTCCTCCTCCTCGTCACCCTGCTCCATAGTTTCCACTTTGGACCTCAGGTAATCCATGTCGGACAAGTCGCTCCTCAGAGCTTCCTTGGGCTCATCACCTAAATCCAGAAAGAGTATTTAAAAAAAAAAAAAAAACATCCATTATTTTATCATTAGTTTTATCTGATCTGTTTTATCTTTTTGTTTTTTTTCTCTTGGGATTTTTCTTATCTTATTTTTATCTTGTTTGCTGGGCTGGGAGGAACAGTATTTCTTTTTTTAATGTATGCAAGTACACAAGAAAATGACAATAAAACTAATCTTGTTCATTTTTTCTACTGATCTTAAAGTATCTGGACACCCAAATCCACAAAAACCTTCTAACTATGTAATTTAGGGTCTTATGTTCATACTAGTAAGCATCTAAATAGTCTTAGACATTAGTTTCAATCCATGTCTGAAATATTGTCAATTATGTTTTTCTGTTCCTGGTGTTGGGTTTAAATTGGGCAGGATTATGCTCGAGATTTATTACGAAATAAAAACCTAGAATCAATCGGAGCCGCTGGCCGTTTCCCTCTTCACTCGCTGCTACCAGGGGAATTCTGGTTTGTTTCTTTTCCTCCGCTACTGCTTGATGGGGAGAGAAGTGGCCGCTTAGTTAAAGCGTGGTGCTAATAACGCCAATGTTGCTGGTTCGATCCCCTTGTAGACCATGCTGAAGTGTTTTCATATTCCTTGCTCACTGAAAACATACCTTTTTAATCTGGCTTTAAAAATTCTCTTTTTATAATTTTTTTTATTTTATCCACTCTTTTATTTGGATTGTGTGATTTATTTACGTATATGTACAGCGAACTCACCATTCAGTGTCCAATTCAAATGAATTGTTTTGAGGCTTGTCTTCTGCCTCATCCTCCGACAAATCACACGGCTGAAACATACAGTATACCCCTGCACTACACCGACTGCAGCGTGCGCAATTGTCGTGGAACTGACAGCTCGTTTGACATGGGCGGAGTCAGGGAGAAGTCAATCAAAACGAGACCTGACACGCCCGCACCGTTTTGGCAAAGTGCCAACAGCTCATTAAGCAGCGTTTTGTTTTTCTTTTTCTCTTCCGGGTGTCCGGACACTTTAAACTCTTGTTGATCAACATCATTTCTTAGGCCTACACTCTTTATATAGACATATTTTCTGAATATTTTTTGTAGTCTTGTTCTTAATTTCTGCTAACTTGAAACTGTATATATAATAATGTTTTTTTGCTAACTTGATTTCATATATCTCTCACATATTGTTTTTAATTATCTGCCTTTTTTTAAATATTTTGTATGCATACATTTTATGTATTTGTATGTATGAAATGTGCTATACAAATAAAGGTTGTTCAATTCAACCCAAACATGGAAACAGATGGTTTACCTTGCTCGGCACTAGTTCCTTCTTCCTCCTCTTCCTCTTCGTGTTCTTCATCTTCAGACGAGTCAAAGTTGAGGTAATCACCAGAAGCTGGTTTCTTCTTCGTCACCTGAGTCTTTTCTTTACTGGTATCTGTGGCGGTTTCGCGTGGAGTCGAGTCGTTGGCCCAGGTGGGCACTAGATTTCGTTTTGTGTGAACCGAGACAAACTCCTTGAAGGCTGGCTCCTCCTCCAACTGGTGAACACAGAAACAGTCAGAGGTCAACGCGTGTCACGTGGATTTGATTGAACAGCTATGTCCATTAAATACATTGAAAATACTGCAGATAAAATAGAGTGGTGTAGATGATCATTTTTGATAGTATTTTTGTTTTACTACAGTAAAAATAACAAGGTAGAACACAGAAGACAAACATACTAGACTTCTCCAAGCAAATGATCAACTGTCTGTTGAAGAGGCATCTCTTAATAAATCCATTCACATTTACATTTGTTCTACTGCCACAAAAAATAACGTACTTGGTCGAGTTTCCTGATGGATGGCTTCTTTTTCTGTAGGCAAAACAACAGAAGACAACTTCTACTTTAACATTGTCAAACAGTGATCACTTTGATCCTTTCAGTTAAGCCACCTACACACACTGAACTAATACTCGTGGTGAGCAGGCATGTTAAATGGGTTTGTTGAGCAGCAGCAGTCAATCTTTACTCATTTGATTTAATGTGAAGTGTGTGTGTGTTACACCTCATCCACTGTAGCACCCACTATACCCCTATATATACATTGCCTGCTCCACTATACCTGCAGGCCCTCCCTGTCTGTGGGGCCGGTGGGTGCAGATGGGGCAGAGGTCTGGCTGTGCTTGCTCCAGGCTCTGGTCTTGGAGGGATCTCCAAACGCCTTACACATCTCCACCTGGAAATAGAGTGTGTCACAAGAAGATGTTTACAAAAATGAATGCTACAGGCATGGGAACAACAACAACAAAAAGGAGGCTCACTCACCGTGACCCTGGACGTGTCCACGAAGCTCCTGTTGAAGTGCTGCAGAGCTCTGACAGCGTCCTCCTCCGTCTTATATCCCACGAAACCGAACTTGCGAAACTTGCCGTTTTTCGTGAACTTCAACGTGCAGTCTGTTAGGGTTCCGATGGCAGCAAATAGTTCCCGGAACCTCTCCTCCTTCATCTATAATGATAATAATATAACATATGGATATGGACATCAGCCAGGGTTAGGATTATTAGGACATGCAGCTATAGAGCAGATTGAAGCTAAACCAGATGATGTAGCCGGTAGATTTATGATTTATATACTTACCCCGTTAGGAAGGTTCTTAACAATGAGTCGTGACATCGTTGCTTAAATAAAATTGTTATTATTAACCCAACTTTAGTATTACAGAAGATGTCAACAAACAAGCATGGCGCTACTACTGGGCCGCCATTGATGTGGGAGGGGCTTATTGTATCGTAAGTGCGCATGCGTAATGACTCATTCGCGTATTCTAACCCAACAGAAAATACTTGACGCTTTGACGTGTGAAAAAAAGGTTGTATAACCTTTCATTGACTATATACTATATTTGTATTTTATTTTAATTGTTATCCACTCTTATTTGGATTGTGTGATTTATTTACCTTTTCGTTTTAATGTGTTTCTTTGTGCTGAAATGTAAAGCACTTTGAGCTACATCGCTTGTATGAAAGGTGCTATACAAATAGTGTATTATTTTATTATTATTATTATATTGATGTGCTGTACACATGAATAAATACAAACATTTTAAATGGTATTAACACTGACCATTAGCAAACAGCCAAATGACACTTCTGTCATTTATATTATAGTTATATTTATATTGTAATAATATAGCTATATTATAATATATAACATAATAGTTATATTACTGGCTTGTATAAATAACGATGAACTATGAAGAATGATGATGCAAGAAAATTCAAATTGAATAATATTGGAATGCACCAAAATAGTGCATTCCAATATAGAGACTGACCAATGGTCTTTGATAACAGTAGCAAAGAGTATTTGTATGTATAATCTTTATTATTAAGGTGAAATAGCAAATATATGCTCAGTCATTATACAAATGGCAGTAAGAATCCTCAGGTTATTTTCAGTTGACTCACACACAGGTTGGTACACACACAGTTCAACACATAGTTCAACACGTTGACAAAGTTGTGTTCTCATAGAGGGGTTGACGTCATTGTGACTGCATTAGACACACTCTTCCCGTCTCGCTTCTGGAACTCCTCGTGGATCTCCAAGAAAGTTTTACCCTTGGTTTCCGGGACAATGAAGAATATGTATGTCCCCACTCCACAGCACACCACCAGGAAGACCAGGAAGGAGTATTGCTGCAACCCGGTCTGTGAAGATTAAATAGCACATGCCACACTGACTGTCTCTCCAACAGAAAGCCTCTTCAGTTTGGCTCATCAATAGAATAGAATAAATGTGTATTTGCCCCAAGGGGGGATTTGTCCTGCACATGCAGGGGGTTGGAAAAACAGCAAGTGAAGAAGAAGAATTACGTTTTAACGAGCATACAAACATGCAGAACCAATTCCCATAACAACCCCATACTGTACATTAAATGTGAATACATCAGAATACAAGACACTCAACTTCATAGTCTATAGTCCTTTAATGGCATATAACTTATAATGACCCTTCATGTCTATAGTCTACCTGTAGACATCCCTTTAAAGCTTTAAACTAATATTCTTACACATTGCCCCTTTAAATCTTGTCTACAGCATAATAGTAAAAACATATATTCCCATTGACTTACTTACCACTATAAAGGGGAAAACCATGCCGATGATGAAGAAGCTAAGCCAGCTGACGGTTCCACAGATGATGTTTGCAGCGGGTCGCGTGGTTTGTGTGAATAACTCTGTGTTCAGGATGGTAGTTACACCGCCTTCAGACAAAGACAAGATGGACATGGATGACATAAGGAATCATGTAAGACAGCCAGAGTGTCATGGTCAATTTGAACATGTAGAGATTTCAAGTGAGAAGGACTATTGTAACTTAGGGGTTATGAGTTAGTTAGTTAGATAGTTAGTTAGGTAGTTACCTGGTCCCAAACCAAAACTCAGAATGAAGGCGAAAATGCACGCCATGCTTACATAGGGTAAGACTGGACTGGCATCCTGATGAAAGGAGATAACAAAAAGATATAAAAGTAAAAATACATAGACATTGTTTAATTCAAATGATGTACAATATTAGGAATAAAAACATTTTGTTCTTTATAAAGTAGAAATAAATCATAGAGATATGTAAATATATAGTTATAGTTATTATTCTGCCTTGACTTGCACTGTTTCTATTTCTATTTAATCTGCTCCTGTTGTAACACCAGAATTTCCCTCATGGGATTAATAAAGTTATCTTAATGAACATGTATTACCTGGAAGGTCAGGGACAGGGTAAACAAAACGCAGCAGACGCACATCAGAAAGTAGCCTCCCACAATCAGTACTTTCCTCCCCAGGCGGTCGATGAGTATTCCCTGGAAGACACACAGCATGTCATGAGAAAACAGAAAACATCACCAGTCTTGTATAACACACTGTACTGCTGTGATGCAGCCCCCCCCATACTCACACAGGTCAAAGCGGTGATGCATTCACAGGCACCGCTGCCTACAGTCGCATATGGAATCTTATCGGCAGGGATCCCAGATTGCATAAAAACATAATTTGCATAGAAATAAATCTGGAAGAAAAAGACACAAAAGTTGTTCAGAATGATAATTTTTCGGCTAGCTTTCTACCTAGCATCAACTTAAATGGAGTTCTAAAAACTTCGGGAGCAAGACCACGCCTGTTAACTCCACCGACCTACCAATAACCCCCCTTTTCCACCAGTCTCTCGTAGCATTCTCCACTCACACCCTCCACCTCCCCTCCCTACTATCTAAACCTCCACCTCTCCTCCCTACTACCTAACCCTCCACCTCCCTACTATCTAACCCTCCACCTCTCCTCCCTACTATCTAACCCTCCACCTCCCTATAATCTAACCCTCCACCTCCCGTCTCCTCCCATCTAACCCTCCACCTCCCTACTATCTAACCCTCCATCTCTCTCTAAAAGCATTACTAGAACTGCTTTCTTTCAGCTTAGAAACATTGCTAGAATCAGACCAATGCTATCCGCAGCCGATGCAGAGACACTCATCCATGCATTCATATCTGTGGGACAGTCTGCCACTTGTAATCAGGGAGGCTGACTCTGCTGACATTTTTAAATCTACCTCTTTGCTCTCTCATTTGGCTCCTAGGAGTTTTTCCTACATGTTTCCCTGTCCACCCCGCCCCATCAAACCATAATTCTTTCTCTGTCCTAGTGTGTTGCTTAGTGTCTTAGTGTGTTGTCTTAGTGTGTTGTCTTAGTGTGTTGCTGCGACCATGACTGGATGCCTGGCCTCACCACCTGACGGCTACCAGCTTGCCCACCAGCCAGCACCTCATTACCACAAATTGTTCATTTCTTGAATTGTACTTAAAATTGATTGCCTATATTACCATGTATGTCAATGATGGCACCCATTGCACTCCTAACCATCCCTAGAAGGAGGGATCCCTGACTCTGCTCCTTCTCAAGGTTTCTTCCTGGATCATTAAGGGAGTTTTTCCTTTCCCTCTGGGGGGGCTAGGGTTAGGTTGTCATTAATATATGGCCTGTAAAGCCCTTTGAGACTAACTGTGATTAAGGGCTATACTAATAAAATTGACTTGACTGCTCTATATGTGCTGATCTATTCTCCTGGTCTAGTCCTCTTCACTGTCCAGAAGACACCAATTTATG
>OMKN01067272.1:0-12193 GCA_900302345.1 Melanonus zugmayeri
ACACATACACACACACTAAGCAATAGACGCACATAAACACTGGCATATAGACACACATACTGACACACACACATGCACTGGTCGATAGAGACACTGATACACACACACACACTAAGCATGAGACACTGATACACACACACACACACACATGCACTGGTCGATAGAGACACTGATACACGCACACTAAACATGAGACACTGATACACACACACAAACACTAAGCAATAGACTGGCACATAGACACACTAATATATAGACATATATACACTCACACACACTGGTACACACTACACACAGTAGCGCATGGACAACCAAACACAGACACACACACACTGGCCCTTAAACATTCTCATGACACAACGTGCACGAAAACACATGGGGAGCAGTCAGCAGTGTGTCTCACCCTATAGACAATGACAATGTGTGTGTGTGTACGTGCATGTGTGTGTGTTTGTGCGTGTGTAGGGAGGATCAGTTTCTTGGCTCTCATTCATCTTTAAGTCCTGACGCAGAATTCCTCAATGTGTATAAGGGTAGTATTAGTTGTGTGTGTGTGTGTGTGTGTCGTCTGGTGTGCTGTCTGATCAGCATGCGATGTCGTTAACACATACATTGTTTACTGTGTGTGTGTCTGTGTGTGTGTATGTGTGTGTCTGCGGTCATATGTGTGTAAGCGAGTGAGTATGTGTCGCACGTGGGTTTGTGTGCGTGTGTGCATTTGCGTGTGTGTATCCTGTTAGTGTGTGTGTGCATGTTTGTCTGTATGTGTGTGTCAGCGTGCATGTGTGTGTGGGTGAGTGTGTGTGTGGACTAGCACGGTCAGTGTGACAGCCCATTTAGGAGATGTGGGTCTTGGAGTTTGAAGCGGCGGGAGCGTATCCGCAGGTCAGGTCTGGGTCAACCGCTGCCCGGCGGTTCAGATGCTTTCATCTCCCTGCCGTGGGTTCCTTCCTTTGTTTAGTGCGCTAGTGGAGAATAAACATTCCCTAAGGGGTCTTTACTCCTCTTTCTCATCCTCTTCCTTCCTTCTATTTTCTCTATTTTCCTTTTTAATCCTCATTCTTGATTCTGATCTCTTAACTCCGTCTCTTTCACCTCCCCTGCTCCTTCTGCTCCCGCTCTCCTCCCTCCTCCGCCTCTCTCTTTCCTCTCTCTCCCGCTCATTATGAACCGCCGTGGGTGACGTCACGGACACTACGCGCCCTATTAGATCAGCGCTCTAGACTAGAGTCTCCGCGGCATCAAGAGAGCAGCGGCGAGATCGCAGGTTGACGTTTAGTCACGGCGGCATCTTAAGTTAATTACACTTTTTTAAGTTTGTTGCACTTAACTCCGTTTGCGCTTCGGGGTATGACCCAAACTCTACCCCTTCAGCTTTGATTTGTGGTGTGTGACGCCATGATTGCGGAGCGATGACTCACCACCGCCAGGATGGGTGCGAGCGTATCGGGTGAAAGGATTCCCTGTCACGCACACTTAAAGCGGCGGCTTACAGTGTGTACAGAGCGAAGCGTGGAAAACACGCCTCGAAGTGGCCTCCTCGTCATTTTTCCCGCGTGGGTTTGTGTCATAGAGCGGTGATTCTCAACTGGTGGGTCGCGACCCGTAAGTGGGTCACGAGGGCCTTTGAGTGGGTCGCAGATCACATGCTGAACCTCGTGTGTCACCCATCCGTACGAGGTGCAACCGGTGCTTCGATGATACGCGCGTGAGGGCCGACCCCACGCGGGCGCCGGACACCCCCAACCCAGCTCCGCCTATTTCCGTGCCCTTTCTGGAATGAATTATATAATTATATGAAAGAATGAATAACGAATGACGCAGTTGAGAACTCTACTGCGCGTATGGCGATGTGTGTCCGACACAAGAACACACACTTATTGTATTTAGTTTTATATTATAACCTATTGTAAAATTGGATTGATTTGTTTAAGAGACATTTCATATATTTGGTTTGTTTCAGACAGAACACACAATTATATCCGCGATTAAGAATGAATTGTCCTTTTTCAATGAGCTATTTTGTTTTGCAAGCGAATATCAAACTAAAATCACTGCGGTGCGCTTCTATCTAAGCCTTCATTAACCTTTTAATTAGGCCTATAGGCCGAACGAATAAGAACGACTCAAGCTGTTGAGAACTCAATACTCAGACACAAGAACGCAGTTATTGTATTTAGTGTTAGGCCTATATATATTGCCTATACATTACAATTTGAGAGACATAGGCCTATTCCTTTGAGAGACATTTAATATATTTGGTAGTATATTATATAATATGTACAGACAGAACACAGTTATATTTCCCATTGGTGCTGTCATGACTGCTTTCTGGGATTGGATGGTGGTTCTGCCGTCACCTTCGTACCTTTTGTCCTGCGAGTCGTTTTTCAGACGCCTGGGGTGCATCCGCCCAACCCTTAATCTTTAGAAAGAAGCCCACGGATTAACGTTTCAATGTTAATTAATGTTTCAATGGCTCACTATTTCATTGATTTTAGCCCCGATTGTTGCTTGATCTTTTTGTGCGCTCAATGTTTAACACGTCAACAGTACACGACGGCATCGTTGATTACTGCAATATTGGTAAATAAGTGTTTTCTTTTTGGGTTGTGAGTTAATGACTAATGACACACGTGGGTCCTGAGGCTAGAACACAATAGTTGACACTATTATAGTATAAGCTTTTGCAGTCCATTGCCGGTGCAAATACCTAGCTAATCTGAACTGACAGTTCTAATACTCAACTGTCAAGTGTGAGCCGTTTCTTTCGTCGACTGTTTCCAAGCTTTTCTGTACCGCACACGATCAACCTCTAGATAGAGATGTAGAGATATTGCCGCTGTGGTTCTCAACCTGTGAATACCTAGATGTTCCCCTGTGGTGAAGCACCTCATGAGGTCAGGTCTCTGAAAGACCTCAATTGTGAGCTTTCACAATCACAAGCGACAAGGTTTCGAGAGAAAACCCTCGTGGTTTTCCAGCATCCGGTTCCTTAAAGTAATGAATCAACACCTTTGTGATTTGTGAATTGATCTACCTTTGATGCCTTCTCCTTAAAGATCTAAAACATATAGTTAAACAAGACATTTGCACGTCAACTGGGAAGTCATCACTTGTCGGCTTTGCCACCGCGCAGATGGGAACCCCCCTGAGGTGTACAGCAGGGGGGGGGGGGGTTGTTGCGTAACAAGGTACGAAGCACAGGCCAGGATTGTCAGCTCAACGTCCTTAAGGCTACTGCGGCTTTTTAAGAGAAAAACCCCAAAATGTCTCCAACCAACCACAGTCAAACAAAATGCTATTTAACAGGCTGAGGATCTTGGACACATCAGGACTTGCTCAGCTTCAACGCGATCAGACACAGACCCAAAACAAATGGCAAAGATAAAACCTGTAATCTTCTAATCTTTCACAGGGATTCTGCATCCTATGGCGGTGATGACGGCTCAGCGATGGTTGTGGAGGTGGAGATTAGCGATGCACGGGTAAGGTATTTTCTCACCCGAATCCGCATTTTGCTGTAACTGCACCTGACCCGTTTGTAAGCGGAAGAAAATGACACCCGCGCCTGCTTCCCAACCCGCTGTTATACAATGGTGGCATTTGTATGTGAACATAAATAACGAAAAGCCTGTTGTCACGGTCCTGCCCGTTTCCTTATGTTTTTCCCCTACTCTGTCGGTTCTATGTTTTGTTTTCTATGTTTGTGTGTCTGTGCTATGTTTTGTTTCTATGTCGTGTGTGTGTGTGTGTGTGTGGGGCGTGGCCTTGGCTTCCGGGCCTGCCTCCACTACTCACCTGCGCTTCATTCACTCATCAACTCCTGCAGTATTTATACCCTGGTCTACCAGCCATGCATCGCCAGATTATTCCGCCATCGCCGTTGGTATTGATTCTCTCGGCCTTCTTGGTGTAACGCTTAAGCTCAGCTTGAAATCTTTATGTTTCATGTTGTGTTTCCCCATGTCTGACATCTTGTTTCTGTCGTAGTGTTTAGAGTAGTGTTTCTCCTCGTGTTGTCCCTCCCGACAACAACCCTGCTCCTGGTCCTCCCTGCTCCCCGCCTTGCCCTGGCTCCCAGTGATTCCCCTCGTACTATTCATCATTCTACCTGTCTTTGGAAATAAACCTTTGTTATCCTACTTCCCTGGTTTTGGTCTGCATTTGGGTCTAAATTCTGAAACAATCGTGACACCTGTAATGTAATGCCTGTAATGAAAATGCATGTAATGTAAATACAATAGGCTATCTAAGAAGGACAACAAATTACAAGATAGATGGCATACAAGAAATAGCTGATAGCAAGACATTAAGAAGCTGATTTTAACTAAATAACTAAATACTGAAAAAAGGCTGATTCCCTGTTCATGTCACTGTTCATGTCCTTCTAAACCGAGGTTCTGTAAAGAATGCATTTTCTCACAATAAGAACATGAAAACTAAGTACAAATCGTTAAGATGCGTGTGTGTATTTGTGTTTGTGTATGTGTGTGCGTGTGTGTGCGTGTGTGTGTGCATAAGTACGTGCGTGTCTGACACACACAGTTCATCAAAACCAAAGAAAGAGTGATGGGTAATAATACTGAGTATGCCAGAGCACCGGCCCTTCAAAGGTAAAGAGGCTGTTTGGTAAACATGGTGAAGATGGTGGTGGAGGTGGTTGTGGTGGTGGAGGTGGTTGGGGTGGTGGTTGTGGTGAAGGTGGTGGTGGAGGTGGTTGTGGTGGTGGTTCCTACCAACTAAATTGGACATGCTTTGGCAGCCAGCCACAGTCCCCAGGGTGGAGTCAAAGCGTCCCAGGGGGGTCAAGGATGATAGGACGATTAGGGTGCTGATGGGGAGGGAGTAGGAGGGATACAGTATTATGGGGCTCTCACTCTGCTCCACTGGAAGGAGTTTATTCTTCTGTTCCCAAATGGTCAACATCCAACTCAAGTTTACATTTTAAGAACATAAAACTAAGTACACATCATTAAGATGTGTGTGTGTATGTGTGTTTGTGTATGTGTGTGTGTGTGTGTGTGTGCACACGTGTGTGCATGTGTGTGTGTCTGTGTGTGTCCCAGCTGAACTGTTTCAGCTGAATTGGCATTAACAACAGATGATGGATTGGCATGGCATTAACACTGCCAGGGCTAGGGGTTCGATTCCCTGTGTAGGTCAACTAGTAGAGCATGACATTAACACTACCAGGGTTAGGAGTTCGATTCCCTTTTTAGGTCTGTATGCACTCATGGTATTGTATGACGCTTTGGATTAAAACAAAATATTTTATATAAACTGTGAGTATCCTAAGGTTCAGTGTAAGTGAGTCATGTTATGTTTAACTAGTCATATAGGGCTCTCTAGGTCACACATCTCTCTCTCTCTCTCTCTATCAATTTTCAATTTCATTTCAATGCAAAGGGGCTTTATTGGCATGGGAAACATACGTTTACATTGCCAAAGCAAGTCTGAAATAAAAATGTACATACAATTAGAGATACTAGAATAAAGAAATGTGTAAACAGAGCTGTATAACATTGCAATCAATTGTATGTAAAATTAACTTGTGCTTTTGATGTTATCTATCTGTCTCCCTCTCTATCTCTCTCTGTCTCTCTCTCTCTCTCTGACCTTGCAGGCAGGGTAAACTACACCTCACAGGTGTACAGCCTCCACACACACACACACACACACACACACACACACACACACACACACACACACACACACTGGGAATTTCCCCATGTCTTGCTCCTCTCTTAATCCTTTTCTCTCTCTTTCTTTTTATTTCATGTCTTCCTCCAGAAGAGCTAGAAGTCCAAATCTCGGATATGTAATTCCTGGGACCCAGGGGAACATGTGTATGAATTTTGGCATCTCTAATCCTCTTGAAAGGGCACAAAAAAGGACATGACCTCCAACATTAGAGTAAGAGTTAAGAGTTCTGGTGGGATGGAGATAGAAACTCGTGCCTTTAGGCATGTAAAGACAGCTGGCATGTGGACAAGTTTTTCAAGTTTGGGGTCAAAAGGTCAAAAGGAAGAATGATCTGGGAAGAATTTCAGCTCAAAATCGAAGTGGGCCGCAGGGTGAGGCGTCACAAGATTTGTGAGTCACTTCCTGTGTGGCTAGAGCACCCATTGATAATCATAAATGTACTTTCATAACAGACCCCATGCCTCTAGCTTACTTCCAAGTAATTTTAGGCCCCCGTAAATAGTGTTTTAGCGTTTTTAATTTTCTGATGATCTCCCAATGACCATTTACATCACTTCCTGTATGGCTGTATGTATTTAAATGTATATTCTTATATGTCCTTGAAGCACTCTTTCATATAAAAGAGACTCCAGGTCTCTAGCTCACTACCTTGACCTAATTGCATTACTTCCTGTAGGGCTAGAGCCTCCAAATTGATAATGATAGTAGACCTTAATGCCCTGATTCAAGAGACCAGATGTCTCTATCTTACTCCCAAGTAATTCTAGGCCCCCGTAAATGGTGTTTTTTTGTATCTTCTGATGACTTCTCAGTGAGGGATTACATCACTTCCTGTAGGGCTAGAGCCACCAAATTGATAATCTCCTTGAGGCCCTCTTTCATATAAAAGAGACACCAGGGCTGTGTCCGAAATCCACAAAATCCACAATCATTCACTACTCCCTACTTACTAGTTCTATGAGCGGACTATATAGTGAGCTCATTAGCAAAATGAAAAAACACTTTCGAACACTACTACGACGCCATTAATTACGTCATTGCTGTTGCATAATTAAACATGCAAGTACAATACAATTATTAAAACATATTTTTGCACCACAATTCATGGATTTGTGTTTTGTCGTCATAAGGAAAAACTATGCTCCATTGAAAATACTTCTTATTACTTTTTATATTTAAATATTTTTATTGGCTTTTTAAATGCAAAAACATACAGTACATATAATCGATGAGACCACAACGACATCCACAAGATATAGAAAAAACTAAAAATAAAATGATAACATAAAAAAATTATTAGTTATTACACATATGAAACCTGGGTGTTCTATTTGACCCCAGCCTATCATTTGAACCACACATCAATAACATCACCAAGATATGTTACTTTCACCTCAGGAACATTTCTCGCATTAGACCACTACTATCCCACTCTGATACTGAAAATCTGGTACATGCTCTCATTTTCTCCCATCTAGATTACTGTAATGCATTACTCATTGGCTCAACATCTAAATCCCTGCATAAACTTCAACTGGTTTAGAACGTTCAGCCCGCTTCCAGCATGGCTGGAACACTTTAAATTGAAGCAAACTATGTCTGATACAGATAGAAGTTGAATGTATTCTCTTAATTGCCAATTGCCAGGACCTATCCGAGATCTCATAGCCAAAGCCCTCCCCCCAAGCCACCCTAATATAGTTAAGTGACGGGGAGGCAATCATTTGAATAGCACAGTACACTCTACTCACAAATCTCCTTAATTCTAATTCTTAATCCTAATTCGGATCCCCATCCAACCACTCACCCATCCAATTATTCAGCGGGAGTAACGGAAAAGAAGATAAATGTTTCCTAATAAAGTCCTGCACCTGTAACTACCTGAAAAAATATGAGCGGGGGATATTGTACTCACTCACTAACTGCTCAAAAGACATGAACACACTGTCCTTAAAAAGATCCTTTACCCGTTTTAGACCATTCCATTCCACCAGAACTTGAATGCTGCATCCATGAGTGAGGGTGGAAAAAGGGCATTAGCCACAATTGGGAGAGAGGGCAAAGCCTGTCTGAGCTTAAAGTGAGTCCTGAAATGGGACCATATTCGAAGTAAACCACTCACAGTGGGGTTATTTGTTAGGCGCTGTTTACTGAGTGGTAATGGACCACATATTAAAGAAGGTAAGGACACAGGGTGGGTGGAATGTTGTTCCATTTCGACCCACGCCGCTCCACCTCCTTCATAAGCCCCATAGACCCAATATATTAGTTTATGAATATTAGCTGCCCACTAATATTGTAGGAAATTTGGTAGCCAACCTCTTTCTGCCTCTCTAGATGTGCCTTTCTCATCCGTGGGATAGTCTTGTTCCAGATAAAGGCAGATATGGACTTATCTAGCTCTTTAAAAAAAGACTTTGGGATGAAAACAGGCACTGTTTGAAACAAGAATAAGAACCTGTCATCTTGACAGAATTAACCTTAGCCAGCTAGAGATATAGGAAGTGCTGACCAATGGATAAGGTCCTGTTTGGCCCTCTCCAAGGCTGGTTTAAAGTTATGTTTGAATAAATCACTATATCTACAGGTTACTGATATGCCAAGATATGTAAAAGTGTCACAAGTTACTTTCAATGGATATGCCTCAAATGACATCTGTCGAGCCTGGTCATTGACAGGGAAGAGCAAACTCTTAGTAAGGTTGATTTTATATCCTGAGATCTTACCAAAGTTAGAAATAATTTCTAATGCCTTAGGAATAGAGGTGCTAGGGTCCGACAGATAAAGTATTAGGTTGTCCGCATATAAATGTCTCTATTCCTATAGAGGTCAGCAGAGGGAGCTTCTGAATGTCTATGATTAACATCATTTATCAAAGAGATCAGTTCATTAAGGCGCACTGACCGTCTTTTGTTCATACTGGCATTATAGGATATTATCTGTCCAGGCAAGTACACTTTCATCGTTTCCCAGAGGTTACAATGGCTCATATCTGGCAACTGATTCATTGCCAGAAAGAAGTCAATTTGAGTAGATAAGAAGCTAGAACAATCTTCGTCAGACAAAACACGTGGATTAAGTCGCCAGGTGCGTTGTGGAGGCTTATTTGGAAAGCAAAGTGCCATTGTCACTGGGCTATGGTCAGAGACAATGATGCCCTCATATTCACTAGACCTCAGCAGGGGGAGGAGTTTCTTGTCCAGCAAAAAATAGTCTATCCTGGAATATGATTGGTGCGCTGGAGAAAAGAAAGAATACTGTCTAGACACCGGATTTCTATACCACCATGTGTCAATCACCCCGTATGCCTGGAGAAAGGCATTAATAGTCCCTGCTGATTTACTTAGTGTTCCAGGTGTGACTCTGGAGCGATCCAGAGTGGGATCTAGAACACAGTTTAAGTCTCTCCTGAGAATCAATTGGTGACTTTTCAAATCTGGAAGTAGGGAAAACAAAAATCAATTATCATTATCTCAATTGACGCATGCAATGCCTTGCATGCAAACACATGCAAGTACCACTGGTAAATTAAACAGATGTCCTTGAACAATAATAAAACAACCGTCTTTATCAGATTACCTTTCATTGCACAAATTGCACATCCCTATGAATGACAATGGCTGTGCCACAGCATTTGGCATTACATTTTGAATGGAAAATCTGGGAAAAGCCCCCCCTCCTAAGTCTAGTGTGAATTTGTAAATATAGTATTTGCCTGCCCTGAACTACTAGTATTAGGGACCGCCATACTCCGATATCAAGAATTACATAATGGCAGCCTGACTAGAAACAGCATGGTCATAAAACACTCTAAAGAGTAACACTTCTCTGGATAAACATTGCAGAGTTAGAGTCGATAGTGAAAGACATGAGAAGCAAAATGACACAACATAAAACACACCATTCACAAAACCCTATTGCTGGCCTCTCCCCAAATGAGAGGCTGAATATACCCCCAGTCGCACGCTGTCACATAACATATCAAAGCTTACCTTGTGAGACTGAGCCTCACCAGAACTATATAAGCATCAGAATAAAATGTTGTAGCTAAACTTGACCATAATCAAACCAGAACACACTCATTACATTTCCAAACTAGCACCTAACGTAGGCCACTTCATAAACTACCGTGGAGCATATTTGAGGTAGGCCATAAGGGTGGCAGTCCAAGGAACATTAGTCCAACATTTTCAGGTCACGCGTTTCAGGTTCTTTGTTATGAAGTCCTTGGCCTGTTTGGGATCCTTAAAGCTTGTATGCTCGCCCTCAGATGTCATTATCTTCAGCTCCGCTGGGTACCACAGGCCATAGCGAATCCCCCCGCAGGTCCTCAGCAAGCCTCGCACCTTGTTGCGCTCAGACCGGAAGCCCTTAATACTCTTTATAAAACATCTTTTAGATCTCTGTGGAATTGCCACCCAACATCAATCTTTTTTTGTTTGTTCTCACGATCATTCAAATAGTTTTAATTAGGAGAGGAAACAGAATTACTAGACCTATTCTGTTGTTTAGGTTGGAGGACTTGTATCAGGCTAACCAATCTCTTGTAGAACATGTTTAAAAGGCTCCTCTGTTTGCTTGCGGCTAGCTCTCTGCAAAGGTCACAGACTTTAACGTTTTGAAGTTGTATCTTTTGCAATCTCCAATGTATGACATCCAAAGCAACAAGCAACAAACATACTTGTCCTTCCTGATCACCAACATTCTGCAACAACGGGCTTCCAGAGAAATGAAGCACATTTCATAATAAGTCGTCATTCATTTTTTGTATCACACATTTGTAATAGTCAATAACTAATGCTGCAATAAAAACCTTATTGTCACTTAACATATTTATATCATATATCATATATCATATCATATATGTTTGAAAATCACTGGTCCTATTTGAACCAAGCGAGTCCTCAACACATGCAAATCCATCATCCATCCATTCATCTTGGTTTGCTGCTCCTCCACCTACAGGTGGTGCAGGCTATAAAGGGAGCAGGTGGAGGGAGGGAAGAATTCAGGTTGAGTTCCGGAACATTCCAGCACCTGCGTCTGCAGAGTGGCCGTTAACCTTTAAAAAAGGTTAAAAACAACAAAAAACTAAACAAGTTTGCGGGCGAGCTGCGACCACAGCCCCTTCGACAGGAAGGGTATTTTCCCTCCAGAAAGCGGCGAACAGAAAGCTTAAACATGCCGAGAATAAAACCAATGCAACGGTTTCATTCATGTTTAACGTCAGCCGAGACATGAATCGCGTTGTTGTTGTTTGGGTGGGAATTTGAGCATGCACATACATGCACACACATGCACACTGATGCACAAAGATGCCAGTGTGCCATGCACACAGGTCAAACAAGGACACACATGACAGTACACACACATTACACATACAAGCATTACACATACAAACATTACACACACGCATGCATGCACGCATGCATGCACGCATTACACACACACACACGCACATATATATGCAAATCAAGCCTCTTCCGCAGCCCTGAGTTATGGGGACTTTGCCTCGTGGGGACTTTGCCTCGTGGGGACTCTGGGGAAGTTGTGGGGGTTTTCAGAGTACATTTGCAGAGAGGTGGTTTTTCTGAAGCTGCTAAGAAAAGCATTGATGTTGAATGAAGGAAATGCGTCAACGGAACAAGAAGACAGAACCTCTTGCACAAGAACACCCTTTCACACGTCACCTCACCGCCGCAAGGGTGTTTGTACATGGGTCTGTGTGTACATTTCTGTGTGTGTGTGTATGTTTGTGTAAAAGTGTGTGTGTGTGTGTTAAAGTGTGTTTCTAAGTTTTTGTGTGCATTTGTAAAAGTGTGCACGTTAGTGTGTGTGTGTTTGCAAAGCAGTGTATGTGTGTGTAAACGTGTGTGTTTTGCTAATCAGTAACACAGCGCCTGAACAAGATAATATCACGTAGTGCTGAGATCACTGCTAACTAAGGTCATGTGACCACCTGATCCAGCAATCTGATTGGTTGAGTGTTATAGTCTTATGTATGACATCATCTTATATTCTAGTGTTTGTGCAACAAGACACACAGCAGGCCAGAGAGAGAGAGAGGGTACAGAGTTATACAGTGACATAAGAAGAGAGAGAGAGAGAGAGTGTGTGAGGGAGGGAGAGAGAGAGAGAAGGAGAGAATGAGTGGGAAGTAAAAGCATTTCTGGAATGCACCTTCGCTTAATGACTAACCAGGAGAAGGATAAACACACACACACACACACATAAATATAAACACAGCCACAGACAGACACACATACACACACGCATGCACACTCAAACATACACTCCCTCACTCACACACACGGACAAGGACACACACACCCACACACACACACATGGACACGCACGGACACGCATTAAGCACCCTGACAGCATAAGCAGGTACACAGTCTGATAAGGTAATGGGGGGCATTGGGTTTCAATATCTGATGTTGGGGACTAACACCTCCGCCCCCCCGCCCTCATCAACCCACACCCT